>APFE030788953.1:64048-205278 GCA_000404065.3 Pinus taeda
CATGGCATCTACCCATGCGGGATCCTCCACAGCTTCCTTGAAAGAGGATGGCTCAGTCACGACACATTTGCTCACAAGAGCCATGTATCCAGTGTACCGATCAGGTGACTGTCTCTATCTGCACTGTGCTGTAGGTGGTCCTACAACCTTCTCTACATCTTAAGCCAGTCGCTCAGCTCCTGTAGTGCGCTTTCGCCCTCTGATGGTTGGCGCTGCATGAGTGGTCTCTTCCACTCCATGAACTTCATCTTGTGGCTGATCCATATCCTGAAGCTCATCCTTAGGAACTAATAGCTCCTCATCTGCATCCAAGTGTGGCTCCCTCTCAAGCGAACACTTCATGGCTTTCTCCTCCTCAAATTTGATATCCCGTCGCACAACAGTCTTGCAACTATCTGGTAAATACACACGATAGTTGTGGGGCATATCAATGTACCCCACAAATATCCCAACCTCTGTGGTCGCCTCCAGCTTCTTCCTGGCATCCTTCGTCACATGCATGTAAACAGGAGAACCAAAAATCCTCAAATGGGAAATATCATGCCTCTTACTAGAATAAGCCTCCTCTGGTGTACTCATGCCAAGTATCTTGTGAGGATAATGGTTCTGCACATATACTGCAGTATTGCATGCCTCCGCCCACAAGTGAAGGGGTAGGCCATGATCATGCAACATCACCCGTGCAACACCCATGATTGTTCTGTTCTTCCGCTCAGCAACCCCGTTCTGCTGTGGGTTATGGGGAGCTATGAGCTCTCTTCGTATCCCTTCTGCACTCCAGAAGTCCTTGAACTTGCCAGAGATGAATTCACCACCATTGTTGCTCCTAAGAGCCTTCACCTTCTTCCCTGATTCCTTCTCGACCAGTGCTTTGAGCTCACAGAACTTTGAGTATGTCTCCCTCTTCTTCTACATGAAGAATATCCAGCACTTTCGAGAGAAATCATCAACAAATATCACATAGTACTTGTGCTTTGCTGTCGAAGCTACTGAGAAAGGTCCACACACGTCTATGTGAATTTTCTCAAGGATCGTCATGGCATGACTATCCTTCTTGTGAAAGGTGGCTTTCACAAATTTTCCCAAAGTACACCCCTTGCACTAATCTGATTGCGCAAGAGTGCCTTTAGGAAGCCCAGTAGAAATCTGTTGCAGTATCTTCAAAGCTCCATGGTGAAGGTGGCCCAATCTCCGGTGCCACAGCTCGCCATCATCCCGACTCACCACTCCTTCTGCCTTGCATGCCATTGCTGCGTAGCCATCTACATGCAATTGATAAAGGTTCTTGACTCGAACCCCTATCTTCTGGGTTTCTCCAGTTGTCTTACTGCGCAGGAAAGCCTTTCCCTCGCTGAAGACAACATCATATCCCTTGCCTTCTAACATCGCCACAAAGATAAGATTCTTCTTCAATCCTGGAACATGCATCACTTACTTCAATATGAAGGGTTTACCAGACTCCCTCTCAAAGGAAATGGTACCGATACCGGTCACACTGTATCTACCATCATCGCCCATCTTGATGTGCACTCTAAGATATTTCTCATCAAGATCACAAAACAAATCTTGATCTCCTGTCATGTGAAAAGACGCACCACTGTCCAAGAACCATACCGATCCCATCACACTTGATACCAAGCACATGATTAGCGAAAAATCCAGCTCAAACTGCAAGGCTAAGGCCTCTCCCGCTGCAGATCCAACAACTTTCTTATTTTTCTTCTTCTGCAGACAATCTGTGGCATAATGTCCGTGTTGGTGACAGTGAAAGCACTTCACCTTGGACATGTCATGCTTCTTGCCTTTCGCACCGGAATGAGAAGCTTTCTTGTTCTTCCCCTTCTTTGCTTTGGCAGCCAAAGTGCAATTTTCTTCATCAGATGCCTTTGATGAAGATCCGTCCCTGTTATTCCGCCTGATCTCCTCTTGCACAAGATCAGACCAAAGTCTCTCCCATCCTGGCAATTTCTCCTTACCATTGACAGAGTCCTGATAGGAATGCCAACTCTTCGGAAGGCCAAGGAGAGCCAAGCTCACCAAGTCCTCATCATCGACAGTCACCCCCACACTTCCCAGCTCATCTCAACATTGGGTGAACTTCGTGAGATACTTGGGCATACTGTCTCCTTTCTCACACTTAATGTTTCTGAGTTTATCCTTGTGCGCCAACTTCCTCTGGTCGCTCTTGCTTTGGAATAAATCTGTCAACGCTTTCCACATAAAGTATGGAGAAGCCTTTCCATGCAGGCTGGATACAATGTGATCCTTCATGCCCTCCAATAGAATCCTTCGACACTTTGCTATCTTCTTTTACCAAGCCTCAACTTGAGCAGCATTAGTAGGTTTTGGGACATCAGCATCTATGAACTCCTTCAACCCATTGTCATCTAACACCGCCTCCATCCTGTCTTTCCATGTAATATAATTCAAGCTGCCTTCAAGGGCATACTCCAATCGCAATACGTTAAAAGACATTTCAACTTTGACACCAAGAAAACACTGCTGCAAATTCGAATTCCACCAACTCAAAACTCAACCGCTTCTAATATAAAATTCGTGAGAACAAAGTATTTCTCATACAAAGATTGACTGTATGGGCATTCACCGGATATCTCACCTTCCAAAAGAAGGATGAATCTAGAGGCTACCTGGCCTGATTATAGACTATGCCTGAAGAAATTAGATGTAAACACTTTTTGAATAATAGATCCGATGATCAACTTCACTCCGATACCATGTAGAACTTGTTCTACAAATCAAAGAGCTCTAATACCATGTAGAAATTTTGAATAATATGACACTTATTCACAGAGATTCTCCTGATTATACACTATTTGCAGAATGCATGCATAATACATAACCTCCTCTACATTGATCATCAATTTTGCGAAATTAAAGAAACAATCGCATGTGCACATTGAAACATCAATCGCACATATCAATATAGTATATCACGGGGAAAGCATACAGCTGAAAACCCCCAACTATTTGTATATTATATTGATTGATAACATGTAACAATACATAGTACAATACTCCTCGCAAGTACTGAGTACTATCTCCACCTGTTACACACAAACAAGCTCAGATCTAAATCAATCACAGGTTCAAATCTCCTCCCTTGCTTGCCTGCCTTCACTGCGCAATCCTACGTGAGAATAGATGAGAATGGCTGATCCAAACTCATATTTCCCTTGTGTTGCACTACGTAATCCTCATTGACAATCTCAAACCACTGATTGTGCAAATATCATGCACAACTATAGTCACAACTGATAGCTGTCTTGCCCTTTCACTCACCTCTAACACTTGTCTCCACTGAACTGTCCATGCACTGAGTTCACTGATGTATTCTTTAGTTGATTTATGAGTTAATAATTAGTGAATTAATTAATAATTAATTCACACCACTCATCACTAGTGTATTTTTCAGTTAGACTAAATACAACTAGTTCAACTAAGTCAAACAGAACACAACTCCATCAACTCCTTAATCAACTCCACCAAACTCAATCACTTGAGTTCTAACTGAAGTCCACCATGCAATAGCTCAACTAACCCATAGGAAAAGCTTATTTCCTTCTGGTAGTTGCATGTGCCACATCCGTAGCTCGAACTAAAGTGCTGCAAGAGGATAATATAATGTTTATAGTCCAAATATTATTAAGAGATAATAATATTCAATTGTTCTATTTTTTGACTGGCAGTCTAAAAATAGACTCCGCCCATATGTCTAAAAATAGAGGTCCATCTATTTTTACCAACATGACCAATAATCCATGAATAACATCCTGCAACTCATAGACCATGATCCATATGTCTAAAAATAAACTTTGCGCCAAAAATAGTCTGCGGGCCCACTTAGTGAAGGCGGCTTCTTTTCACTAAGCTCCATCATCTTGTTGCATTTTCAACATTGATCCTAAAGCCATCCAAGCCTCCACTGACCATGTAAATATACAAGATGACAAGCCAACAGTTATTCTCAGCCCAATGATTGAAAATTGTGAAGTCATCTCCCCATCATTCTATGTCTCTCTGACCATTCATGAAAAAATCCTTCACAAATGCCTTTTGGACACTGGAGCCAACCATAATCTAATGCCCAAGGCTGTCATGGATGAGTTGGGTCTTGACATCACTAAGCCTTATCATGACATGTTTTCTTTCGACTTTAGAAAAGTGAAATGTCTAGGATTAATAAAGGACCTAGCCATCACTTTGTCTCAACTGCCTATGAAAAGCATGATCATGGATATTGTGGTAGCTGATGTACCCCCCAAGTTTGGCATGTTACTTTCCAGAGGTTGGATCAAGAGATTAGGTGGATCATTACAAAATGATCTGTCTTATGCTACTGTCCCAATTTTTGGAGGTGAGAGCAAGAGATTATACAGAGAGGCACAGCCGGCTTATATAATCAGCAATGAGAAGAACCCTACTAATCATCCCATTTATGCTATTGAAACTGATTTTGGAGCATTTATTCTTCATATTGAAGAATCCCAGTTGGCCTCCATGCAGCTCAAGAAACCAGTTTGCCAGATCGCAGAGGAAGAAAACCAACAGATCTTGACGATGAACCACACTGGTTGGTTCGAAACACGTCGACAAATGATTTTTTATGTGATTTTGCTGAAATTATTCTCACAAACAAGATTTGGGATATGTTCTTTGATGGGGCTTGCTCTAAAGAAGCTGCAGGGGCAGGTGTAGTTCTTGTGTCCCCAACACATGAATACATTCATTTGTCTTTCAAATTAACTTTTTAGGTCACAAGCAACATAGTAGAGTACAAAGCTTTGATTATGGGCTTAAGCGTTGCTAAAGAAATGGGTATTAAAGGCTTGAAAGTGTTTGGAGATGTAAACCTCATCGTTCAGCAGGTAAATAAAGCATTCCAAGCAAAGTATCCAGGGTTGAAAGCATACAGAGATGAGTTATGGAGGCTCAAGGATTCTTTTAATGATTTCAGCATTTCTTATATTCCAAGAATGAAGAATCAGCTTGCCGACTCCCTTAATGTCTCTGCTAGCATGTTTATTCCTCCTTTGCTTCCTAAATTGACATATGAAGTTAAGGTAAAATGCAAATCGTCTCTGCCTGACAATGTCAAATATTGGAGAGTTTTTGAAGACGATGAGGAAATTAACAGGTTTTTACAAGTTGTTGAGGAATTTGTTGAAACGCACATCGACCAAGAAAATGAAACCATAGAAGAATGCAGCCAGTCCAAGATAAAAAGCAAGATCAGCTAAGGAAGAATTGTCAAGCTGCCTAGTAATCACATACCAAAAGGATTGGTGCCTCTAGAGAAGCTTTTCAATCATAACGATGTGCCCTATAAGCCGACCAAAACAGAAAATGAGTCTATTATCTGTAAACATAATATAGGGAGCCCAACCCATCCGAAATTCATCAACCTGTCCACTTATTTGTCTTCTGCCCAGAATTTCGAGTATTGCACCCTCATGAATCAATTCGATGATATTTTTTCCTGGGAATATAATGATCTCAAAACCTATAATATAAACACCATTCATCACAAGATCCCATTGGAAAAGAAACTACCCCTTTTAAGTAGAAATTAAGACCTATCAATCCTCTCTTATTGCCTTTGATTGAGAAAGAGATCAAGAAGTTGTTGGATGCCAAAATTATAGTTCCCCTAAGGTATTCAAAATGGATAGCTAACCTTATGGTAGTGAGAAAGAAAAATGGAGAAATCAGGCTTTGTGTCGACTTAAGGAATCTGAACAAGTGCTCTAAAAAAGATAACTACCCCCTGCCTAAGATGGAACACTTGTTGCAAAGAGTTTCAGGGGCCAGAGTCATATCTTTCTTAGATGGATTTTCAGGTTACAATTAGGTTGTTGTACATCCAGAAGATTAGGAAAAGACTACCTTCACTACTCCTTGGGGCACTTTCATGTACTCCAAGATGCCTTTCAGATTGATGAATGCTAGGGCTACTTTTTAGAGGGCCATGGACATAACCTTTGTGGGAGAAAAGGACAAGTTTGTCCTTATTTATCTTGATGACATAACAGTCTTCTCCAGCAGCCACAAATACCATTTACAACATTTGAAGAAGGTCTTCCTAAAGTGCCGACAGTTTGGAATTTTAGTGAACCCAAAGAAGTCACAATTTGCTCTAGAAGAAGGCAAACTTCTGGGACATATTGTTTCTGCTGAAGGTGTGAAGATTGATCCAGCAAGGGTTCAATCCATTTAGACATTGTCCATCCCAAGGTCAAAAAGGGACATTCAATCCTTCCTGGGTAAGTTTAACTTTGTAAGGAGGTTCATTCCAAACTTTGCAGAACTTGTATAGCACATCACTTCCTAGCTGAAGAAAGGATCATAAATAAAATGGACAGATGCTTCAAGAAGCTCTTTTGAAGCCATCAAGCAAGCTATCATGGAAGCTCCCACTCTAATCAGCCCAGATTACACTAAGGAGTTTTGTATCTTCTCTTTTGCCTCTTATGATACACTTGCAACAATTCTATTGCAGAAAAACGATGAAAGCATAGAGCACCCCGTGGCCTTTTTCAACAAAAATTTAAGGGATGCTGAACTGAGGTATGAGCTTATTGAAAAACAAGCTTATGCTCTCATAAAATCTTTAAAGCATTCAAATTTTATATTTTGCATTCCAAAGTATTTGCATATGTACCTTCAGCTTCAGTAAAAGATGTCTTAACTCAGCCAGATATTGATGGAAAGAGAGCTAAATGGATTGCAAATTTCATGTAGTTTAACATAGAGTTGAAGCCCATTAAGCTTGTCAAAGGCCAAGGCTTGGCTAAACTTATGGCTGAAGAAAATTGCAGCTTGTTAGACATAAATTCCATGGGTCTAAATTCAGATGATGAGCAGACAGAGGGAGTAACATAAGAGCAAAAGCAGAATCAATCTTTGGCTGAAAATCTAGCCACATGTGAATGGTATTACAACATAGTTCATTTTTTGCGAAAGCTAGAAGTCCCTCCAGGTCTTAGCTCATGTCCAGCTCGTGCCATTAAACTCAGATCAGCCAAATTCTGCATTAATAAAAATTTGCTTTATTGGAAAGACCCATCAGGAATCCTCTTGAGGTGTCTAGATAAAGAACAATCTGTGGAAGTCATACACCAATTCTATTCTAGCATCTGTGGAGGGCATCATTATTGGAAAACCACGACTCACAAAATCTTGAGGGCTGGATATTATTAGCCTACTCTATTTTCTGATGTGTTTTCTATTGTAAAATCTTGTGACAAGTGCCAGAGGTTTGCAAGAAGACAACAACTAAAATCTCTGCCCTTGAAGCCAATACATGTCAATGGCCCCTTCCAGCAGTGGGGCTTGGACTTTATAGGTGAGATCAATCCACATTCTAGTGGCCAACACAAATGGATCTTAGTAACCACTGATTATTTCACCAAGTGGATTGAGGCTATATCCACTAAGAATGCCAATCATCAAGTTGTCATAAAGTTCTTGAATGAGAATATTTTCATTATATTTGGTTGCCCAACCAAACTAGTCTCTAATAATGCAACAGCTTTCAAGGCAAAAGAATTGGTGGACATGACTGAATCCATGGGCATTCAAGTGGTGCATTCTACCTCATATTATCCTCAAGGCAATGGCCTGGTAGAATCATCTAACAAGAGTCTGGTAAGGGTAATCAAAAAACTGTTAGGAGACAACAACAAGAGTTGGGATTCCAAGTTGAAGTTTTCACTATGGGCTGACAGAGTTACCATCAAAAAGTCCATAGGGAATTCTCCATTCAAATTGGTTTATAGCGCTGATGTTGTTTTCCCCATCCAGCTGATTCTCCCTATGGCTAAGTTCTTGCAAGAAGAACAAGATGAAGAGAATGATATGGTAAGAAGAGTGAATAACTTGGTTGAACTACAGGAAATCAGAGAGCAGCTGGTTGAGAAGTGAAAAGCTAATCAGAAGAAAATCAAAGAACCTTTGACAGGAAGGAAAAAGTGGACAATTTCCAAGTTGGTGATTAGGTGCTTAAATGGGATGAATTTAAGGAAAAGAAAGGTAATCATGGCAAGTTTGACTCCTTATGGATAGGTCCATTTGTCATCGCTCAAATTCAGCAGAACCATACATTCATTCTGCACAGTCTGGAAGGAGGAGATACTTTTGGTAGCCCAATAAATGGGCGGTTCTTGAAACTTTATTTCGTTTAAGGTTTTAAGGCCTTGTCATTGTAAATATTTTTTTCAGTTTTTATTTCATTACAAAATAGAATGCATGCCCAATGGAACACTAAAAGGAAGATTTGACTTTGTGTTTTTAGGAAAGGCATTGATCTGTGATCCTTGAAACCTCACAGGGAGGATTTCATCCCCAGAAAGAGCAAGTGTTAGCCTTGCTGGCAAAAGGCCCACAAATGGATCCATATAGGCTCTTAGAGTCTCCAAATTTGCTTAAAATCATGCCAATGGATCCATTAATGCTCTTGAAATCTTCAATTTTTGCTTAAAGATCATCCAATGATCAAAATCCATGCAAGAGGAGAGCCCTTGGAAGGGCGTAAATACACTATCAGGAGGCAAAAATGCTTAAAAAACCATGAAAAACCCACAAACGCAGGCTTAAATAGTGAAAGAATAGTTGTTGTTAGATCTGGCCGATCAACAACCCAGATCTAAGCGGCTAATCGCATCGGAGGTTGCCATCAAAAGTAGTTGAAGCAGAGTTGTGATGAGATCAGGCCGAGTGATATGCCGATCACCGATATCGGCGATATCGCTATCGGCGGGGAGCATATGCCATGTTATATGAAGACCTAGGAATTGAGTGATTAGCGATTGCGATTTATCACATTGCTATAATCGCATCAGCACTATACCATGGGGCGGGGCCTATGCACAAGTATAAGGGCGGTGTGATAACCGGACCCGACGGTTATATACTCCATATTGTATGGATTTTCAGGTCCGAAGAAAGTGATTTTTCAATGTTTTTCGTAGTTTTTTGTTATTTTAAAGAAATACAAAGGGAATGGGGGACAGCGCCGATGCGATAAAACTCAGACCCGAAAGGGTTTCGGAATAAAAATATATATATTTTGAAGTCTGCAAAAACCCATTTTTAATGTATTTCGCGTATTTTCGTTGTTTTAACGAAATACAAAGGGAAGTAGGGAATGTGCCAAATGCGACTTGCGACGGTGACAAGGGCAGACCCGATGGGTTTCGAAATGAAATTGTATACATTTTCAAATATAAAGAACGCCATTTTTAATGTTTTTTGTTGTTTTCCACATATTTCAGAAATACAAAGAAATACACAGGGCCAGGACAAATGCGACTTGCGATGGTGACAAGGGCGGACTTGATGGATAATTAAACCATATTTTATGACTTTTGAAGTCCAAAACACATAGAGAAGGCGGGATTTATCAGTGATGGCTATGTTTTCTATTTAAAACAGAAATATACATGGTTTTCGATAGAGGCCCACCATAGGGCAGCGCTATTCTGCTATAACAGAAGCATGCATTGTTAAATCATTGAAAGGTCCACACACCACACACAACTCCTCCCCAAACCAACATAGAGGCCGAGAAGAAGCACAACGCATCAATAGCCCAGTGCAGCTCATCAAGAAAACATCATGGAGCATCTCTGGCACAGGGGAACTCCCACATAGCACAACAAGCTACCAAAAATATCTGAAAGTGGTTACTCTGCTGTTAGAAGCAGAAAACTTCAATCCCATGCTTGCCTAGAGGGAATCAAATTAGTTAACAATGCATATCAGATAGATTAAGTCTCCAAGCCTCTTAGAGCTCAGGAGCATTGTAAACAAGCTATAAATAGATGAAAGTAAGATGTAATAGAGGTTCAACTTCTGGAGATTATTCCTCCTCTGTTCCTTTAAGCTTCTCATCTTCATTCTAGCAATATAAGCTTCTTTTGCCATTATATGTTCAATGTCCAATCTCTTTGTTGTTCTATTCTTGCACTTGAACAGTTTGTTCATGTTTTCCTTGTGTCTAAGGCCAGATAACTGTCATCTTATCTCTGCTTTGATAAAATAGATTAGCAAGCTTCTTTGTTGCTTGTAGCTAGCCTTCCATATGTGGTCATATATGCATCTGCTAGTACAGTCAGTATTCTCTTTTGCTGCTTGTAGCTAGCCATTCATTTATGTTTATGTATGCAATCTATTGGTATAATCAATATTCTCCATCTATCCATTGAATTTATAAATTATTGACCATTAGTGGTCTAAAGCCTTGTATCGGTGAGAGCGTTCATGCATGTCTTGAGTGAAAATAGAGTTAAAATGGTTATCTAACTTGATCCAAACCATCATTTATTCCAATAGTTCAGAAAACAATATTGAAGATTATATGTTACCAGGCATCTTCGATCTACAACCTAGGAGAGTTTCTTGGAGTGATAATAGAACCCACTGTGCAGCAAGCTGTCAATGGAGGAGAAGGGGAAAGCTGTCACCATAGAAACTAATGAAGAAGAAGAAGATCTGGAGAATCTTATCATCGCAGAGGACAAGGATGAAGGTATGGAGGAGGACACTTAGCCTACACACCCCCCGACAAAGTTTTCCACCTATGTCCTCCCGCGAAAAGGGAAGGCTAAAGTGCCCAAGGACTTGGACGAGATCAAGAGCTCACTCCTGACCCTGCTCCTCCCAGAAAACATTATTTTTTAGGGTACGCACCTGGGGTGGGTGCCAAGCCTAAAATTTGAAGATTGGGACCTCGCTGACCACGAGAAGTTCCCTCACCTTGGGACCAGGAACCTCACGAAGCCTAAGAAGAACACCGTGGTAGGGGTGATAGAATTAGAACCACGGAAGTGGTTGCGTGGAGTGGAAAAAGCTTTGTTACTGAACTTGCTCTAGGTGCTACACTTCCTCTGTGCCCCAATAACCATTTTCATCATCAGGTAGCTGCTCTTCCTAGTGCATGATGGGTGTTTGTGGCTGGAGGAGCCCATCCCCATCATGACAGACCTGATTCATCGCATCTCCCGGCTTCCGTCCAAAGGAGAGGACCCCATAGACATATCGGAAGGAAAGAGCAGTGACTTGGCCATCGCGGAGGCCATGAAGAAAACGTACAAGATGGAAAAAAAGAAGAGGGGCTATGCCATCTCTAGCACTAAGGAGAAATCAGTACGCATGGCGACCCAAATCCTAGTAGGAAAGGTCATGCAGAAGTGCCAGACGGACGAAGTACCCACGCCTGTGGTAGCACTGGCTGAGTAGTGCGTGGAAGGGGTCCAGTTTAATTGCTCCGAGTTCCTCTGCAAGGATGCTTTAGAAAATTGCTGCAAAGCTCAGGAATAGGGAAAAACATTCCACTATGCATGGCTTTTGCTGTCCATAGTGCTCGTGGCAGGGGAATTACCAAAGGAAAGTCAATTCCCCATAATTGACAGGGACCTGTCAGACGCCACAAAGTACGCTTCGCTCTATGCCACAAAGGACGCCAAGAGGATACGCAATAGTAAAATATTCTGGGTGTTCATGGAAATGAACCCCAGAATGGGGATCAACTGCAAGTTGCGGTTGTCGCCCACTATCTACAACAGTTTGTGGAGTTTTATAGAATTCAAAGTGGACATGCATAACATTTACATCAGGGCGCGCAAGGACCCGACTAAACAGTAGACCAAGCTACCCTTTGTAGCCACAGATGACGTCATTTTCAATGTACTGGAGGCATGGCCACTAGAGTGGCGTGCCCTAGACATCGCAGAGATCGAGAAGTCGATGACACAAAGAAAGAAAGATGAGGCCAAGTTGTGCATCACACAATTGGCCGAAAAACGAAGGAAGGAAGCAGAGGCAGTAGAATTGCGGGTGACACGGGACGTGGCACATACAACAACTGAGCAGGAAAAGGTCGCAGCAGCAACAACAACCCAAGAAGCAACCACGAAGGTGGGTGAGGGCCAAACGATGCCTTCACAGGGGCAGGAAGCATAGGAAGCAGAGATAGAAGAGGGAGGTGTGGACCCATGAATCGCTCGACATAGTTAAAATGCTAGCACCCAACAGAGCGGGTATGGTCGCATAAGAAGGTCAAGGCATCAAAGTTGTCCATTGACCCGATCACCCTAATCGAGGGTGATCTGCATGACATCGGCGAAACAGTAAGCGATGTCACCTCGGAGGCTCTCCAAGATTTCATGCAAGCGAACCAGATTGTGTTGGGGGCCGTTAGAGCGTAGTTGTAGGAATTACAGACGTGCCCTCCTTAGGTTGGTACCATTTCAACCAATCTCACAGTCAGATCCAAGGCAACAAAGCAGATGTTGCGCGGCGGATGACAGATACCATAGTGCTACCGAAAGGGGTACTAGTCACAACAAATGAGGCCGATAGGCATTCGGTTAGCGCGCTGAAAGGTTTCGGTATCAATATAACTACACTCTCACGTGAGACCTTATATGTGTTGCAGGATGGGATAACTGCAGAGCTGCGAGCTAGGGAGAGTCACGCGCTCCAAGTCCTTAGTGAGCACAAAATAAATATGGAACAACTAAGCTTGCAACGCGATGAAGTGGTGTTGCAGAATCAACATCTGGTACAGGTGATAGATAATGCTTACCAAAGCATCCCGGAGCTGGCCATCCCAGCAGACATGCCAGTAGAGGTGGGGATCCACAGGTTAGCAGCAGGGGTTCGCAAGGCAAGGGAAGAAATGACAAAGTTTCAGCTGGAGCTGAACCTTCATATCATCAAGCTACGAATGAAGGTGCAACCATCCAACCCTCCGGAAGTCAGAGAACAACGCGCTAGCACTATCATAGCGAGACTGGACAAGATTATGTTGGAAGAATCACTTGAGGTCCTCTTAAATTTGCAGGAGGACCCAACCATCCAACGCTTAGAGACAGAGGCATGAGAAATCCAACAACAGTATGACAGTGTCTGAGGAACTGTGTAGATGGTGGTCCTCATTCAGAGGCTTGTGCGAATGTAGCCAGCTAAAGCGCTGAATGAGCAGGTGGACACGACACAACATAAGGAAGCAATCCTGAAGGCACGCGTGCAACCTTGGATCGACGAGGCACTCACCATCACGACAGAAATTGAAGGCAAGCTTGTACACATGGAGGGAATGCACGTATTGATGCAGAGAAGCACTCCCGACACAAAGGTCTCAGAACAATGAATGCAACAGATCCAACAAGCAGCAGCTCAGTGTGCTGCTAACCTTGCCGCAGTTAGAGAATAGTTGGAGGGATTCCGCGCTGACAGAGTGACTCGAGGGCGAGTCGTGATGTTTGTGTTGGGGGCCTGTTGGGCATGGAATCCCACCAAGGAATGTTTTGGGGCTTAAAGCCCAAGTTTTAACCGAATCTTGTTGTAAAGCTCCGCGAATCGCGGGTGCGGGGCATGAGAGTATGATAGATTCATAGGGTTGTCTGCCCTAGTTTTGTAATGTAATGTCGGCTGGATAGACCTACCCATGGTCCGCAGAAAATGGGATTGTATAAATAGAGCGAGGCTCTAATTATAAAAGATAACTAACTAATAATGAAGGAATAAGGAAGTCTAAGTGATTGAGCCGAAGTGTAAAGTGTGTCTGTGGGTCATAGAGTAGGAGAAGGCTCTGCAGCTGAGTGCGCAGAGGCCTAGTAGTCCGTTGCTGAGTGCGTAGGGTAGGTCGAACCTGTAACTGGTGGAAAATCAATAAAGAGAAGTTTGGTTATAATTCTGTGTATCTATTCATGGGTTAATGCATGATTGATATAATTTACCAATATACTGTTTATTTACTACGTGCACCTGTATGAGTATTTTGTATTGTTAAATGTAACTTAAGACATTTAAGTAGGCAAAGGTGGTTAACTAACATTGAAGGATAAATAAGATCTTGGGTAATAATGCAAAGCGCGACACAACTCCTGGATAGGGCTGCGCGAGGGCAGGTATCAGGCCGCGAGGCATGGAAGGTGCACGAAGACACCTGCGCCCAGGGACAAACCGCAGACTAGTCGAACTCATTAGACATCTCCACAGTGCGGAAGCATGGTTCTAACACCCTCCCATACTACTTTGGGTGAGACCTCAGTGGGCGATCCATGGATTGTTTCCGAAAGGGCTAGTAGTACCTGTTAGCCTTGGAGGCAAACAACCCAAAAATGGATCCATATATGTCCTAAAAGTCTCCAAACTTGCTTAAGAATTATCCCAAAGGATTCAAGTGTGCTCCAAAATTCTTCAAAATCCTCTTAAGGGTCGTTCGAAATCAAAATGGTCAAAGGAGGAAAGCCCTTAAAGGGGATGAAATACACTATCGGGAGGCAGGAAACGCTTGAAAACCATTAAAATTCCAAAATCACAAGCTTAAAGTGAGAAGGCACAACAGCTGTTAGATCTGGTCAATCAACGTCCCAGATCTAATCGGCGGGTCGCATCGGCAGAGGAAAATTGGCGCAGACCATGGGTGATGGCAATGGCAATCGACGATTAAACGAGGATCGTCAATTACATACACGGATCAACGACCCAAATCACATCGGAGGATTGCAGATCGGGAAGACCAAAGGGGCTGGGCCTTTACATATTCCTATGTGTGATGCGATAAGGCTGAACTCGATTGCATTGTGAACGATATTTCATAATATTTCAAGCCCGCGCCCAAGCATTTTGTAATGCATTCTTCATATATTTCGTTATTTAACGAAATATTTAGGAACCTTGGCAGTGCCGATAGCGATGAAGTCCAGACCCGATGTGTTTCAGAGGTGATATATATATATATATATATATATATATCGGCGCAGACCATGGGTGATGGCAATGGCAATCGACGATTAAACGAGGATCGTCAATTACATACACGGATCAACGACCCAAATCACATCGGAGGATTGCAGATCGGGAAGACCAAAGGGGCTGGGCCTTTACATATTCCTATGTGTGATGCGATAAGGCTGAACTCGATTGCATTGTGAACGATATTTCATAATATTTCAAGCCCGCGCCCAAGCATTTTGTAATGCATTCTTCATATATTTCGTTATTTAACGAAATATTTAGGAACCTTGGCAGTGCCGATAGCGATGAAGTCCAGACCCGATGTGTTTCAGAGGTGATATATATATATATATATATATAATCGGCGCAGACCATGGGTGATGGCAATGGCAATCGACGATTAAACGAGGATCGTCAATTACATACACGGATCAACGACCCAAATCACATCGGAGGATTGCAGATCGGGAAGACCAAAGGGGCTGGGCCTTTACATATTCCTATGTGTGATGCGATAAGGCTGAACTCGATCGCATTGTGAACGATATTTCATAATATTTCAAGCCCGCGCCCAAGCATTTTGTAATGCATTCTTCATATATTTCGTTATTTAACGAAATATTTAGGAACCTTGGCAGTGCCGATAGCGATGAAGTCCAGACCCGATGTGTTTCAGAGGTGATATATATATATATATATATATATATATATATCTATATATGTTTTCAGGTCCACAAAGGCCAGTTTTTCATGTTTTTTAAGGTTTTCACCATATTGCAAAAATATGAAGAGAACAAAGGGACCAGGCCATCTGCGATAGGAAACAGCGACCCAAAGGGCAGACCCAATGGGTAAATAAATCATTTTTGAGGACTTTTAAATTCTGAAAGGAACAAACATTGGCGGGAGTTTACAACATTACAGTGGTTTCTATGTAAAACAGAAAACACTCATTATTAAACAGTTTGAAGAGAAACTGAGGCCGAGAGGCATCTACAGCGCAACAAAGCATGCCCAACTAGCCCGAAACAGAAATATCATGGGCATCTACAGCACAACATAGCCCGAATCAGACACATCATGGAGCAGCACAGCGTGACACAACCGAAATCAACAGAAGAGATTGTGGGCATTTCTTTTAAGAGAGAGCTCCCTGCCAGCGCACCCAAAATATCTGAATGTGGTTATTCCTCTGTGAGAAAGAGAAAAACCTCTAAGCCATGCTTGCCTATTGAGGGAATCAAACGGTTAAGGGACAGATTAGACAAGGTTAAGATTTTGAGCCTTCTAGAGAGCTCAGGAGCATTGAAAAGGGCCTATAAAAGGTAGAAAACTAGATGTAACAAGGGTTCAACTTTTGAAGATTATTCGTCCTCTATTTATTCAAGCTTCTCATCTTCATTCTAAGAAATATAAGCTTCTTTTGCCATTAGATGTTCAATGTCTATTCCCTTTATGTTGTTCTACACTTGCACTTGACCAGTTTGTTCAGGTTTTCTGTGTGTGTAAGGCTAGATAACTGTCATCTTATCTCTGACTTGATATATTTGATTAGCAAGCTTCTTTGCTGCCTGTAGCTAGCCATTTATAGGTGTTATTATATATGAATTTTCCAGTATAGTCAGTAAGTTCTTTTGCTACCTATAGCTAGCCATTCATATATGTTCATGTATGCAATCTACTAGTATTGTCAGTATTCTCCATCTATCCATTAAATCTACAAACTTTTGAGCATTTGTGGTCTAAAGACTTGTGTTGTTGAGGGTGTTCATGTATGTCTTGAGTGAGAATAGAGCTGAAATGGTTATCTAACTTGATCCAAACCATCATTTATTCCAATAGTTCAGAGAACAATATTGAAGATTACATGTTACCAAGCATCTCCGATCTACAACCTAGGAGAGTTTCCTAGAGTGATAACATAATTGGCGCCATTGTCGAGGAAAGGAAACTGAAGCTTAGCTTCTTTGGGAAACAAAACAGATCCAACTTTGATGATAGACAAAGTCTAGGCACAGTTTTGGTTGTAATCATTTATTTGGAGACTCTACTGGAGGCCGAACCTCTTGGCGAATCCACTTCATAGTTCTAGCTCAGTTTGTGAGGCATACTTGGAGAAATCCTCAAAAGCTACAAGCTGACCCAGTACTTGATCCTGAAAAAAATCATCAAAGAGAGAAAGGTATTGCAGAAAGGAGCATCAGGTTCAGGTAAACCAAAACAATCTCCTATATCTCTACAAGAAAGCTTGTAATAGAACAAATACATGTTGATAGTATAGCATCTAATACTAGCAGTGAAGAAAAACTCTCAGAGATTCATAAAGCTCCTTATTCTTTAGGTTCTCCTTTTGTTTTAAGCCCAAAGGAAACCTCACCTCCTATCCATCATACTCCTTTAGTCCTGTCAGTCACTCCTCAGCCCTCTATCATTCAGACTGCCAGTACTATTTTAGCTATCACAGCTATGGCAGGTCCACAAGCACCTAACAAAATGGAAAGAATCATAGCTGCTAGGTATGGACCTCTAATACTCCCCACTCCTTTGAATGCCATGCCTAGTGGAGAATATCATAAATATAGGCCTAAGTTCACTGGGACTGAAGGTGTTACTGTTGAAGAACATCTTGAGTCATTCTATAGCTATGCTGATAACCTTGACATTAGCAAAGATGATGTGTGGCTGAGTCTTTGTCCAAAGCTTAGATGGAGAGGCTAGAAAATGGTTCAGAGAACTAACCCCCATATTTATAGCAGATATTGGAGCTTTAGATGATGTATTCCTAAAGCATTGGGGGGATAAATAGGACCTCCTCTATTACCACACTGAGTTTAGCAACTTAAAGAGAGAAAATGGTGAGTTGCTGTTTGATTTCAATAAAAGGTTTAATCGTATGTACAACAAGATTCCAACTGAAGTAAAACCCACTACTACCTCTACTAAACTCACCTATGCCAGTGCTTTTGATTCTGACTTCTGCCTACTATTGAGAGAGAGGTGATGTGCTACTTTGGCTGACATGCAGGATGCAGCCTTGGAAGTGGAATCAAACATCATGGCTGCAGAGAAACTCAAGGGAAATGTTGATAGAAGAAGACAGAGGGATGAGTCTTCATCGCCCTCTGATCCTAAGATAGATAAAATGACCAAAATGATCAAGTCATTAGCCTCTGAAATCTCTAAATTTAAGGTTGAGCAGCAACCGAGGAAAGGGAGAATGCCTAATACCTTTGCCCCAAGAAATCCAAATCCAAATCCGTATAGAAGAACGAATGAGCAGTTGCAGATTTTGCAAAGAAACAAAAATGAAAATGAAGACCAAAGGGTGAAGGCTCCTTTTTAGAATGCAGTCATGGAAGAAGACCAATTCGAAGAAGATGATGAGATCCATTGTCTAGAAGACAAAGGCAATGCTTCCTTTTTGACCTCAGCTGCATATGAAAAGTCATTATGCAATGACTAGATCAGCCAAGAATGGGATGGTGAAGCTATTCTACAAGTTGTAGATTAGCAAAGATATAATTTAAGGTCAAAGATAAATAATGCCAAGGAAACTCCTGTTCAAAGAGCTGTTGTCCCTACAGTACTGTAAGCTAATAAGAAAAAACAACTAGCAGTTGATCCCATCATCCTCAAAGCTCCAGCTCATGACGTAAGAGGCCTTGACAAGTCCCCTTATCTTTTCAGTTTTCAATCAGAAATTCAAAAGCTAAGAATACCTATGCCTCTAATTGAACTAGTCAAGAATGAGTCCTTCAAAAGATCCATCCTCGAGGTCATTGAACCTAAAGCCATCCAAGCCTCCATTGACTATGTAAATCTGCAAGATGACAATCCAACTGTTATCCTCAGACCAATGATTGAAAACTATGAAGACAGCTCCCGGTCATTCTATGTCTCTTTGACTATTCATGATAAAATACTTCACAACTGCCTTTTGGACACAGCAGCCAGC
Source organism: Pinus taeda (assembly GCA_000404065.3). Lineage (NCBI taxonomy): Eukaryota > Viridiplantae > Streptophyta > Pinopsida > Pinales > Pinaceae > Pinus > Pinus taeda. The sequence continues at coordinate 82,767 of APFE030788953.1, forward strand.
GATAATCTAATGCCCAAGGCTGTCATCAATGAGTTGGGTCTTGACCTCACTAAGCCTTATCATGACCTGTTTTCTTTTGACTCTACAAAAGTGAAATGTCTATGGTTAATCAAGGACCTAGCCATCAATTAGTCTCAGCTACATATGAAAAACATGATGATGGACATTGTGGTAGCAGATGTACCTCCCAAGTTTGGCATGTTACTTTCCAGAGGTTGGATCAAGAGACTAGGTGGATCATTACAAAATGATCTGTCCTATGCTATTGTCCCAGATTTCGGAGGTGAGAGTAAGCGATTATACCGAGAGGTGCAATTGGCTTATATAATCAGCAATGAAAATAATCCCACTAATCATCCCATATATGCTATTGACACTGATTTTGGAGCTTGTATCCTTCATATTGAAGAATCTCAGTTGGCCTCCACGCAACTCAGGAAACCAGATCACTGAGGAAGAAAACCCACAGATTTGGGATATGTTTTTTGATGGGGCTTGCTCTAAAGAAGCTACAGGGGCAGGTGTGGTCCTTGTGTCCTCAACACAGGAATACATTCATTTATCTTTCAAATTAACCTTTTAGGTCACAAACAGCATCGCGGAATATGAAGCTTTAATTCTGAGCTTAAGCGCTGCTAAAGAAATGGGTATCAAAGGCCTGAAAGTGCTTGAAGACGCAGACCTCATTATTCAGCAAGTAAATAAAATGTTCCAAGCTAAGAATCCAAGGCTGAAGGCATACAGGGATGAGATATGGAGGCTTAAGGACTCTTTTATCAATTTCAACATTTATTATATTCCAAGAATGAGGAACCAACTTGCCGATTCCCTTGTTGTCTCTGCCAGCATGTTTATTCCTTCGTTGCCTTCTAAATTGACATATGAAGTTTAGGTAAAATACAGACCGACTCTGCCTGAAAGTGTCAAATATTGGAGGGTTTTTGAAGACGATGAGGAAATTAACAGGTTTTTGCAAGTCGTTGGGGAATTTTTTGTAACGTGCATCGATTAGTAAAATGAAACCATGGAATAATGCGGCCAGACCAAGCTAAAAAGTGAGATCGGCCAAAGAAGCATCATCCAGCTGCCCAGCAACTACATACCAAAAGGATTGGTGCCTCTGAGAGGCTTTTCGATCATAATGATGTGCCCTATAATGCGTCCAAAACAGAGAATGAGTCTGACGTCCGTAAACATAATATAGGTAGCCTAGCCCATCCAGAAAACATAAATCTGTCCACTCATTTGTCCTCTGCCCAGAATTCTGAGTATTGCACCCTCATGAAGCAATTCACTGACATTTTTGTCTGGGAATACAAAGATCTTAAAACCTATGATGCACACATCATTCAACATAAGATCCCATTGGAAAAGAACACCATACCTTTTAGGCAAAAATTAAGACCTATCAGGCCTCTTTTATTGCCTTTGATTGAGAAAGAAATCAAGAAACTATTGGATGCCAAAATCATAGTCCCCCTAAGGTATTCAAAGTGGATAGCCAACCTTGTGGTGGTAAGAAAGAAAAATGGAGAAATCAGACTTTGTGTCGACTTCAAAAATCTGAACAAGTGCTCTAAAAAAGATAACTATCCCCTGCCCAAGATGGAACACTTGCTGCAAAGAGTTTCAGGGGCTAGAGTCATGTCTTTCTTAGATGGATTTTCAGGTTACAGTCAGATTGTTGTATACCCTGAAGATTAGGAAAAGACTGCTTTCACTACTCCTTAGGGCACTTTCATGTACTCAAAGATGCCTTTCGAACTGATGAATGCTGGGGCTACTTTCCAGAGGGCCATGGATATAGCCTTTGTGGGAGAGAAAGACAAGTTTGTCCTTATTTATCTTGATGACATAACAGTCTTCTCCAGTAGCCACAAAGACCATTTACAACATTTGAAGAAGGTCTTCCTAAAGTGCAGACAGTTTGGAATTTCAGTCAACCCAAAGAAGTCACAATTTTTTCTAAAAGAAGGCAAACTTCTAGGACATATTGTTTCTGCTGAAGGTGTGAAGATTGATCCAGCCAGGGTTCAAGCCATTCAGATATTGTCCATCCCAAGGTAAAAAAGGGACATTCAAACCTTCTTGGGTAAGATTAACTTCGTTAGGAGGTTCATTCCAAACTTTGCAGAGTTTTTAAAGCACATCACTTCCATGTTGAAGAAAAGAGCGAAAATTAAATGGACAGATGCTTCAAGAAGCTCTTTTGAGGCCATCAAGCAAGCTATCATGGAAGCTCCCACTCTAATCAGCCCAGATTACACTAAGGAGTTTTGTATCTTCTCTTTTGCCTCTTATGATACACTTGTAGCAGTTCTGTTGCAGAAAAATGATCAAGGCATAGAGCACCCTGTGGCCTTTTTCAACAAAACTTTAAGGGATGCTGAACTAAGGTATGACCTTATCGAAAAAAAAGCTTATGCTCTCATAAAGTCTTTAAAGGCATTTAGAATTTATATTCTGCATTCCAAAGTAGTTGCATATGTACCTTGAGCCTCAGTAAAGGATGTCTTAACTCAGCCAGATATTGATGGGAAGAGAGCTAAATGGATTGCAAAATTCATAGAGTTTAACATAGAGGTGAAGCCCACTAAGCTCGTCAAAGGCCAGGGCTTGGCTAAACTTATGGCTAAGGAAAATTGCAGCTTGTTAGATATAAATTCCATGGGTCTGAATTCAAATTATGAGCAGGCAGAGGGAGCAATAGAAAAGCAAAAGCAGGATCAGTCTCTGGTTGAAAATCTAGTCACATGTGAATGATATTACAACATAGTTCATTTTTTGCAAAAGCTAGAAGTCCCTCCAGGACTTAGCTCAAGTCAAGCTCATGCCATTAAACTCATATCAGCCAAATTCTACATTAATAAAAATCTGCTTTATTGGAAAGACCCATCAGGAATCCTCTTGAGGTGTCTAGATAAAGAAAAATCTCTGGAGGTCAATCACCAGTTTCATTATAGCATCTGTGGAGGGCATCATTATTGGAAAACCACAGCTCACAAAATCTTAAGGGCTGGATATTATTGGCCTAGTTTGTTCTCTGATGTGTTTTCTTTTGTAAAAGCTTGTGACAAATGTCAGAGGTTTGCAAGAAGACAACAACTAAAATCTCTACCCTTAAAGCCAATACATGTCAATGGTTCCTTCCAATAGTGGGGCTTGGACTTTATAGGTGAGATCAGCCCACATTCCAGTGGCCAACACAAATGTATCTTAGTAGCCACTGATTATTTTACCAAGTGGATTGAGGTTATGCCCACTAAAAATGCCAGTCATCAAGTTGTCATAAAGTTCTTGAATGAGAATATTTTCACTAGATTTGGTTGCCCAACCAAACTAGTCACTGATAATGCAGAAACGTTCAAGGCAAAAGAATTGATGGACATGACTAAATCCATGGGCATTCAAGTGGTGCATTCTACCTCATATTATCCTCAAGGCAATGGCCTGGCGGAATCATCTAACAAGAGCCTGGTAAGGGTAATCAAAAAGTTGTTAGAGGACAACAAAAAGAGTTGGGATTCCAAGTTGAAGTTTACACTATGGGCTAACCGAGTTACCATCAAAAAGTCCATAGGTAATTCTCCATTCAAACTGGTTTATGGTGCTAATGTTGTTTTCCCCATCCGGCTCATCCTCCTTGTGGCTAAGTTCCTGCAAGAAGAACAAGATGAAGAGAATGATATGGTAAGAAGAATGAATAACCTAGTTGAACTACATCAGATAAGAGAGCCGTTGGTTGAGAAATCAAAGGCTCATCAGAAGGCAATCAAAGAAACTTTTGACAGGAAGGCAAAAGTGGACAAGTTCCAAGTTGGTGATTGGGTGCTTAAATGGAATGCATTTAAAGAAAAGAGAGGTAATCATGGCAAGTTTGACTCCTTGTGGATAGGTCCTTTTGTCATCACTCAAGTTCGGCACAACAATACATTCATCTTGCACAATCTGGTAGGAGAAGATGCATTTGGTAGCCCAATAAATGGGAGGTTCGTGAAACTCTATTTCATTTAAAGCCTTAAAGCCTTGGTATTGTAAATATGTTTTTCTTTCAGTTTTTATTTTTATGCTAAAAAGACTCCATGCCAAATGGAACACCAGAAGGAAGATTTAGTTTTTGTTTTTATAGGAAAGGCATTGATCTGCAATTCTTAAAACCTCACAGGGAGGCTTTCATCCCCAGAAGGAGCCAATGTTAGCCTTGGAGGAAAACAATGCAAAAATGGATCCATATATGTCCTAAAAGTCTCCAAACTTGCTTAAGGATTATCCCAAAGGATCCAAGTGTGCTCCAAAATTCTTCAACATCCTCTTAAGGGTCGTTCGAAATCAAAATGGTCGAAGGAGGAAAGCCCTTAAAGGGGAGGAAATACACTATCAGGAGGCAGGAAATGCTTGAAAACCATTAAAATTCCAAAATCACAAGCTTAAAGTGAGAAGGCACAGTAGCCGTTAGATTTGGTCGATCAATGCCCCAGATCTAATCGGCGGGTCGCATCGATAAAGGCAAATCGGCGTAGACCATGGGGCGATGGCGATGGCGATTGGCGATTAAACGAGGACCGTCAATCACATACACAGATCAATGGCCCAAATCACATCGGCGGATCGTAGATCGGGAAGACCAAAGGGGCGGGGCCTTTACATATTCCTATGTGTGATGTGATAAGGCTGGACTCGACGACATTGTGAATGAATTCCATAATATTTCAGGTCTGCGCCCAAGCATTTTGTAATGCATTCTTCATATATTTCGTTATTTAACAAAATATATAGGAACCTTGGAAACGCCGATAGCGATGAAGTTCGGACCCCATGTGTTTCAGAGGTGAAATATATATATGTTTTCAGGTCCACAAAGGCTGGCTTTTCATGTTTTTTAAGGTTTTCACCATATTGCAAAAATACGAAGACAACAAAGGGACCGGGCCATTTGCGATAGGCAACAACGACCCAAAGGGTGGACCCAATGGGTAAATAAATCATTTTTTAGGACTTTTAAAGTATGAAAGGAACAAACATTAGCAGGAGTTTACAACATTACAGTGGTTTCTGTGTAAAACATAAAACACTCATTATTAAATAGTTTGAAGAGAAACTGAGGCCAAGAGGCATCTACATCGCAACAAAGCATGCCAAACTAGCTCGAAACAAAAATATCATGGGCTTCTACATCACAACACAACCCGAATCAGATACATCATGGAGCAGCACAATGCGACACAACTGAAATCAACAGAAGAGATTGTGGGCATCTCTGTTAAGAGAGAGCTCCCTTCCAGTGCACCCAAAATATATGAATGCGGTTATTCCTTTGTCAGAAAAAAAAAAAAAAAACAAAAACCTTTGAGCCATGCCTGCCTATTGAGGGAATCAAATGGTTAAGGGACAGATTAGACAAGGTTAAGACTCTGAGCCTTCTAGAGAGCTTAGGAGCATTATAAAGGGCCTATAAAAGGCAAAAAACTAGATGTAACAAGGGTTCAACTTTTGGAGATTATTCCTCCATTTATTCAAGCTTCTCATCTTCATTCTAAGAAATATAAGCTTCTTTTGCCATTATATGTTCAATGTCCATTCCCTTTATGTTGTTCTACGCTTGCACTTGAACAGTTTGTTCAGGTTTTCTGTGTGTGTAAGGCCATATAACTGTCATCCTATCTCTGCTTTGATATATTTGATTAGAAAGCTTCTTTGCTGCCTGTAGCTAGCCATTTATAGGTGTTATTATATATGCATCTGCCAGTATAGTCAGTAAGTTCATTTGCTGCCTATAACTAGCCATTCATATATGTTCATGTATGCAATCTGCTGGTAGTGTTAGTATTCTCCATCTATCCATTAAATCTACAAACTATTGAGCATTTGTGCTCTAAAACCTTGTGTTGTTGAGTGTGTTCATGCATGTCTTGAGTGAGAATAGAGCTGAAATGGTCATCTAACTTGATCTAAACCATCATTTATTCCAATAGTTTAGAGAACAATATTGAAGATTACATGTTACCAGGCATCTCCGATCTACAACCTAGGAGAGTTTCCTAGAGTGATAACAGTACCGGGATTTGTTCGGCTAATTAACTCTGAACCTAGGTTAGGCCCCAACAAGCCAACAGATAACAACTTTCATGGCTATGCTAATTGTTGTGCTTGAGTTGTTGGTGGTTCATTTTGTGTTAACATCCAATGTGTGAGTTATGCAAGTTCTTCCTTACATTTAAATGTAGCTTATAATTTTATTAATGTCTCAAGAGGAATTCCTATGATTTTTCATTTATAAATTATGTTATTCATACATCCTATATGAATGAAACAACTATGAATTTACCACCATCCATTTCTTGTTAAATTGGAGATTGTTTGTTGTCAAGGGATCATTATTGAATGCAATTAGATTAGCTTCTAATTTTAATTCAAAAGAAGAGAAAAAAAATTGGCTTGAGACCATTAGTGCCAAGGCCAACCTTTAGAGAAGTGTTGAGGGTTGACTTGGAGGCCATACACACCTACACAACTCAATTATAACTCCCAAAAAATGTTGTAGAGTAGTTGAGAAATCAAATCCTAATTAAGGAAATCCATCTTGGGTAAGAAAATTGAGCAATTATTGGGAGTCTAACCTCCAATTGGTAAAATTGATTAGAGCTAAAGGGAGAGATCCATCTACCACTAAGAGATTGATCTTTCATAGATAAATTGCCTTGGTATGAAGAAAATGATTTTTTTAAAAGAATCAACTTATAGTATTATATATTGTAATAATGATTTCATTTAATATATAGTGATTAATAATATAATATAGTAATAATAATATGTAATTTATAAACATCTAGATCCATCTAACTACAGATCTATTAAGCTAAAGGTCAGTCTAGTTGCAAACCTCTTTTTGAGTGCAAAATTGAGGAATGTTTGCACCTCAAGAGATTTGATCCATCTAACCGCTTAATAGATACGATTTAAGATGCTCCAGGTTGTTTATTTATGTATATTATATTATATGTATATGTATGTATATTATATATATATATATAATAATATATATATATATATATATATTATATATAATATTATAATATATAATATAAAGCTCAGTGTTTAAGGTAGTCTACTGAAAACTATGTTGTTATACCGTAAACCTAATAAGCTCCTCTGCTACATTGTAAACCCAATAAGATATATACCTTGTCTTTTAGGAGTTGAGGATATTAACTATCATTCAATCAAAATTATATTGATATTATTATTCGATCTCCTAAATAAAACTCAATAAAAATTGTATGCAAACTAATTTGTTATGAATATTTAAGAGACATATTTCAGTGACTTTTCATGCAAAGGTTAAAACTAATGGTTGAAACAGTCTAAACCCAACAACTCCAATAAATTTTAATGCGAACAAAAACTTATAAACAAAATGTAGATTGCATGTACCATATTTTATTTTTTCGTGCTTGCTTAAAATTTCAAACATATAAAATGAATAACATACATAACAACCTAGAAAAATCTAATCTTCGAAGGCTATGTAACAAAACTGAGAAACATTTTCCCAAGCTTTATCAAGAAGACACGCATCCACAAAGCTATAAAGTCTTCATATAGTGCGCCTTTATTGAGTGGTTTCCTTTGCTAAATTGATTATGAACATTGCTTAGGGTCATGATATTTGTTGTGGAAATTAGGATTTATTTTGATTTAACTAAAAGCTTTTATTGCAATGAATGTTTCACATTAGAGAATAATACCGCATAAAAAACCATGGGTTAATAAAACATGGAGCCCAAAAACCTCTATCCGTAAATTTACTATTTTATCTCAATTTGATATTAATTACTAACTATTATTTTATTTTTTTCTAATATTTTTTTTTATTTTTTTGTAATTGACCCTTGAATAATCATGATAAACCATGTGTTGAAACCTGGAGCCCCAAACCCCATCCAAATTTCTTATTTTTATTCTCTTTATTAAATTTTAATTATTATTATTTTTAATTATTTTTATTTTAGTATTTGACATTAGAGAGAATACATGGTAAAAACCAGGGTTGCAAACAGACTCAAAACCTTGGTGATTTATGTTTATCTCAATTTTATTTAATTTAATTTTATCTTTTATTTTATTTTTTATTTTTTTATACGTAATTTGACGAAGTTTACATAACATAATATAACATAAAATATGTATACTTATGAGCTCGACATTTAAAAAATATTCACATATTTAACTCCTACACATATCACATCTCACATCTAACATCTAATGCCTACACATCTACCCTATATTGGGTTGTAGAGCGCTTCTCAACACAATTAGGTGATTGGTTCATACTTGTCTCTCATATTCTCCATAGTTTAACATGGTATCAAAGTTTTAGTAACTCTGACATAGGGCATCTCAAACATTGTGTCAAGACAAAGTTTGACACCAACCACTTGGAGAAAGAGACTTGCATTAACATGTATGACAAAGTAACCTTGTACAATGGATGAATTAACTGTAATATGGTACAATAGAGTAATCTTTTAAATTGGTTGAATTAATTGTAGTGTGATATCGAGCACAACAAGTAATTCAGTATGTAAAAGCACAAAAATAATTGCAATAACAATTAACAATGGTGACAATGACACACTAAGTTTTTGTGAGAATGGCAATCCATGGCTCAAAACTTGTATGATTCATTAGTGAAAACTGTATGGAACGATACAAAGAAGATTAGCATGGCCCCTGCACAAAGATGACACGCACAAATTGAGAATTGGTCCAAATTTTTTAAGAAAACTATATGGAATGTAGCATGAAACATCAAATTAATTTTTGATTTTTTTAATATATAAAATCATATGGTTAGTGCATTTAATTAAATCATACAACGATATCATTTAATTAATTTTGTATGAAAAAGGCACAAACGACAATGATTTGAGGCAAAATCGTACGATGACAATAGATAAATCACTAATTAATTGCAAAGCAAATCAATTCAAGAGCTGCATAAATTTTATGACCATTTCAAAATTTGTATAGTGGAAAATCAAATTTTTATTATTGATCAAAATATAGTTGAATACGATTGAATAAGAGGTGATTTTTGTAGAAAACATATTTCTTTTTAATAGATTGAAAAAAGAGCTTTAGGGGTTTATGATATCTTGGATTTATAAATAATTTGGCTAATATTAATAAATTTAGAATGCTCGAGTCTCATAAATTGAACAATAACTTTTTTTCATGGAAAAAATAAATGGAATGTGTTTGTCAAGAAAGTAAGATTGATTCAAATTTGATAACAATAGATCACAAGCAATTCAAGTAATTCAATTAATACATAGCGATTATTGTGGTCCAATGCAAACCCAATCTCTTGGAGGTGCTAAGTGTCACATTCATTAATGATTTCTCAAGAAAAATACAGGCGTATTTTTTCAAGAACAAATCTAATGTCTTTTTCATTTTTAAGCAATTCAAGGCTATGGTTGAAAATGTAAGTGATTAAGGCATTAAGATGTTCTGAAGTGATAAAGAAGGTGAGCATGAATCACATGCTTTTCATGATTTTTCTATTATCATGGTATTCAAAAACAAACATTTGTTGCCAAAGCACCTTAGAAAAATGGGGTAGCACAAAGGAAAAATAGATTCATTATGGGGATGGTGAAGTGTATGCTAAAAGGGTCAAATCTCAACGATCAGTTTCAAGTTGAAGTAGTGTAGACAATAGTTGTTTTGTTAAATCACATTGCAACAAAAGATAGTTCATGGAAAAACTTTGTATGAAGCTTGATAATAAAGGAAACCAAAGACAATCGATCTTAAAGTTTTTGGTTGTTTAGCATATGCACATATCATTGATTCAAATAGGCATAGGTTGGAAGCTAAGAGCATAAAATTTATATTTATTGGGTATAGTACTAAATCAAGTGCATATAAGTTATATGATCCAATGAACAAAAAAATGCTATATGTAGAGATGTAATTTTTGATGAAATACTCCTAGATGTCCATGCATCCAAATGGAAATGTGAAGCTTTGTAGGGTTATAATAATGAGCATGAGTTCAAAACTCTTGTTACATATAAGAGGCATCGAAGAGAAAATGGCAAAGAAGCTAAGGAAGAAAACATGGAGTTAGAGTTGGAAGAACAAGACATCAATCAATCTTTGAATGATGAAAGTTAGTCTTATAAAAGACAAAAATGGTTCTATCGTTCTCTTCAAGATGAAAATCTAGATGAGATACAACAAGGAAAGAGAAGAACAAGATCAAAATCACCATATCAAGTAAATCTTTCTTTTATGAGTGAAATTATGCATTCTTATGATCCTATTTCTTTTAATGAGGCAAATCTAAAATAAAGAATGGAGAGATGCAATGCAATTTGAATATGATGCTTTGATAAAAACAACACTTGGAAGTTATTTGAATTACCCTAAACTAAGAAACCAATAGGCTGTAAATGGTTATATTGCACAAACTTCAAATTAGATGGTTCCATTGATTAATATAAACTTAAGCTAGTTACAAAAGGATATGCACAAAAAAAGGTATTGATTATGAGTAAACATTTGCTCATATTGAAAAATTAACAATAAGAATGGTGTTATCTATTACAACAATATTGGATGGAAGGTACACTAAATGGATGTTAAAATGCATTCTCGAATGTAGATTTACAAGTAGAGTATATGGAGCATCCTGAAGGATTTGCAGTTAAAGGAAAAGAAAGTTAGTATGTTAGTTGGTGAAGACCTTGTATAGACTAAAACAAGTCCCTTGAGCATAGCATGAAAATATTAACAAGTACCTTATGTCAATAAGTTTTGAAAGAAGTGATTCCAGTTGTAACTAGTATATAAAAGAAAAAGGTGAAGAAATTATAATTATGGTAGTATATGTCTTGATAATTACATGCATCAATGATGATTTGGTACAATAGGAAAAATATAGTATTTATAAATAATTCACAATGACTGTCTTCAGAATGTTACGCTGTTTGGGAATTGAAGTTTGGAAATAATCAAACCAGATTTTCATCTCATAAACAAAGTATGCATCATAATTGTTGGAAAAGTTTAGAATGGAAGATTGTAATCCCAACAAAACACCAATGGAGGTAAACTTAAAATTTCAAAAGATGATGAATTTGAGGTAGTGAATGAGTTGTTTTATCATCAACTTGTTGGAGGATTGAATTATCTTACTACAACCATACCAGGCATACCTTTTGCAATTGGAATGTTATCACGATTTTTAAATTGTTGAGGAAAACACATTGAAATGAAATATAAAGAGTACTTAAATACATCAAAGGTACCTTACAAATTGGTATTGTATTGGAAAAGAATGATAACTTCATGTTAAAAGTTTTTTTAGATATAGACTAGGAAAGTGATATAGATAAAACGAAATCTAAAACATGTTATGTTTGTTTCCCTTGGCAATGGAGTAATTTCATGAGTGAATAAAAAGCAACCCTAAGTAGCACATTCAATAAAAAAGACATAATACAAAGAAACTGTTGGAGGAACTTGTGAATCGGTTGTAGGAACCCTCTTTAGTAACCCTATATTTGCCCAAAATCATTGTAAAAGACATCATACATATCCGTAGATGCAATTGAAATTATAAGGTACAAATATTAACTAGTAACATCCAATTGAAATGAAATATAAATAGTACTTAGATACATCTAAGGTACCTTACAATTTGGTATTGTATTGGAGAAGAATGATAACTTCAAGTTAAAAGTTTTTTTAGATGAAAATTGGGAAAGTGATACAGATAAAAGAAAATCTACAACAAGTTATGTTTGTTTCCCTTAGTAGTGGAGTAATTTCATGAGTTAGTAAAAAACAACCCTAAGTAGCACGTTCAATAACAAAAACATAATATAAAGAAACTGTTGGAGAAAATTATGAAGTGGTTGTAGGAACCCTCCTTAGTAACCCTATATTTTCCCAAAATCATTGTAAAATACATTATACATATCTGTAGATGCAATTGAAATTATAAGGTACAAACGTTAAGTAGTAACATCCATCATATAAGTGATTTATAATAAAAAAAATTACAAATGAAGGAAAATTTTGCAAATCATTAGTTACATCAATCATAAGAAGATACATCATCATTCATTAATTCAATAAAACACAATTAATGTGTTCACTAAATAATTTACATTTTGAACTATAAATTGTTGATTTATTGCGCTCTCTTGACGTAGTCCTCGTGAACTTGTTGAATTACTGCAATATGATCAAATTTCACTGATTCACTAGTTGATCTCCCAACCTTTCCTTGGGTACTCTTATTCCCCGTAGACCCCCAAGTTGCAATGGGGTTGTATGAAAGACAAATGCACTAGCAAGTGGAGAAGAGCCCTCAAGCTCAAGAGGGACCTCCACTTTCACCAAACTCACCATAGAGCTCAATATAAACTCAAACTACAAATTGTCATTAGGATTTTCATCCAACAGTTGGGTGCTCAAAAAGTCTCTTTCTCATAACTTGCTCCTTATTTTATATAGAGTTTCAATAGAAATACTTTTAACCTTATGGAAAACAATTATTTTATTTATTTTAATATTTTGATTATTCATCCATCCATGTGTCATTCTTACACCAAAGCTCTCAAGAATTTATTAATCTTTTATTATTATTAAAAATATATTTTCTCTACCCACACATGTTTTCCTATTTATTTTCCTAGTTGTTGCTTGATCCCAATTTAGACTCCCTATTTTGTGTCCATTAATTTAAGTCAACAGGTAGGTTTCATATTCTTGTTCTCCAACTACGCTCTTTTTTTAATGAAGTTAAAATCTTAGTTGAATATTTTTGTTTTATGATTTTGCCACAATTAGGTACTCCCATGGAATTTATTTTCTCAAATTTTAATTTAATATTCTTTAATTTCATGCACAATCCATTTTTCTTATTGAGTAAATTTCTATTGGATTAATGTTTCTATTTTAACTTTATGTTCCCTTTGTTATAAGGACAACTTAGATACTTAGGAGATATATTCTTTAAAGGTTTTCCAAGTGTGAGGATGGTTGGTAGGATTATTGATTTGATTCAACTTCTATATCTACACTTACTCTTATATTCCCAAAGCTTTTAACTTTTAATTTAAATTTTCCTCGATACCCTCTTATTTATATTGTGTGTTTTAGTGCTTATAAATGCATGAACATGAACCATAATTTACTTTCCATATTTTCTTGATGCTAAGGGTGTTAAGTCGGTCACAACCTTCAAGAAATTTGTCTCAAAGTTCTAAGGTGCCACACCGCTACTCTTTAGGTATCTATGATTAAGGAGGGGAACATGGAAATGATGATGGAGAACATGTCATATTCTATGTGACCTTTTTTTGTGAGACTAATGGTGTTGAGGATCAATGAATCTACCTTGATGCACACCCCTCATTTAGTCCTCATGAGTGACCCAAACTAGGGTCTGCCCTTATGGCATTGTGACCTTCAAGGCAAAGACATCTTGATACCTTCTAGCCCATGTTATGGTGGGAGTGCTAGCAAGTTGAATTAAGGATGCTATCCCACTCCTCCCATGAAACTCCATCTATCTTATACCACCCCATCACCCATGTGTGAGTTGTTCGATCAAACAACTAATTTGTGCTGAAGGTTGTTGACTCATCACATGAAGGTGCATCCTGATGGCTTCCTGCCACACTCAAATAGCCATCAATAACATATGATGATAATATTAGATATTTATATATTTACACATGATAGAATATTAGTGACATAATCCTCATAACTATGCATAACATAATATTCAGCATAACACTAAATGAAATCCAACAGATAATTATCAGAATATAGAAACATGGTAGCATATACTAAAATCATCATCATGATTACAAATAATCATCAAATAGGTACATCACAGTCACCATCACAATCAATAATAACATCAATATCGTAGATCACAACTATAATCACATCCACTAATAATAATAATAATAATAATAATAACTGAATCCTTGACTTGAGGTCCTCAAAAAATAATGTATGGGCAATAATGCTATTTCAAAGATAATATAATGTAAAATCTAGTCAACTAGAGTAGGGCACTACATACACCCCCTCTTAAACATGAAAATGAAACGATGACACATCTCTTCGATGTCCTCCCATGTTGAAAAAATGGAACTATAACTGTCCCACTTTACCTCACTTGGTCCACCAATTGTTGCATAAGTCGTATAGTTTACTGGTCCAATATGTGAACTAACTCGACCATCACCATTCCCTTGTTTGTGACCTAAAAACAATTCAATTCAATAACATGTGAAGAATTTTAAACATAGTGACATAATATAGAGACATGAAACACATCACACATACATGCCAATGATGTAGGTAAAGCAAAAATGTATGCAAACAAACTCTTCTTCTCTACGACTTCAAATGTCCCCACAAATCGTGGATACAACTTCACTCCCTTCCTAAGCCTCATGGAGTTCTTTTTAGGTATTCCTTTAAAAAATACCCTATCCCCCACTTCGTAACTTTGATCAATCTGATGAGCATATTTATAGCTCTTTTGTTGACCTTGTGCTCCCTTTAACCCCCACTTGATCATGATCATTTTCTCTTCCATCTCTTGTGCTACTTCATTCTCTATCAACACCTAGTCCTCTAGTCGTTCTTAGCTTAGAGGTGTCTTGCAAGGCCTCCCATATATGTGTTGGAAATGTAACTAGCTTTGGTCTTTATAATTGTTGGCGTACTCATTTCAATATGTATATCTTATGCAACCAACAAAAGAAGAAATAAAAGTTATTATAATTTTAAAGCATGGGTTTAATGCTTCTTATTGATGGTCTTATAGGTAAAATCATGTTTTTCATGCTTTTAAGGTTTGTTAGGTCATAAGATTTATTGTCATGAGTCAAGAGAGTCAATATCATGTTCATAAGACCCTTTTGGGAAAAATCTATATTGTAAAATAATTTACTTTGAGTCTAAAAAGTCTTGGAAGCCTCCAAAGTACAAGGTGTCCCTAACAACTTCAAGATGGTGTAAAGGAAGGAATTCAACACCTTGGAAAAGGCTATAAAAGAAGCAAATTTGACCTCATTTGGCACTCACTCACTCACAAGTTCAATCTCTCAAGAATAAGTTCAATCTGAAGCTGGGAGTAGCAAAAAAGGAAGAGGGAGATATAGAAGGCAAGAAGAAGGAAGAAAGTATGTTTTTGTGCTTTATCTCTCTCACATGTGTGAAATCTAGGGTTTTTGTGGCTTCAAGGAAGGCGAAAATTGCAGGTTTGAATTGCAATATCAAGTATGTTTAGAAGAGAAAATATTTTGTTTTTGAGCTCATTAACCTTGGAATATCTATCTTGCTCAAAGAAGGATTTATGGATGAACTATCTTAAGGTTTTTTTCAGCAACTATAAGGCCGAAGTTGCAAGGTTGAATTTGGGGATCGAAGTTGAAGTTGGAAACTAATTAAAGCAGGATTGAGCCTTGTTGATCCGATCTACTTAAAAGGACTTCTTGGAGGGTTGAATTGGTACTTGGAGGAGGACTTGGTCTAGGGTTTGGGTCTTTGTTGTCTCATTTGAAGCAAATTATATGAGAAGAAAAGAGATTTTATGGGTTTTCCCCTTGGAGGGGTTTTTCCCTAGCTTGGAGCCTAATTTCTTTGTCCACTATTTTTATTGTTTTTCTCTTGATATTTGTTTGATGAAAATATCTAATAAAGAAACACAAGAAGATAAATAAAGTTCATAAGAAAATATTAAGGATAAGGAAAATCTAAATTAACAGCTGCCATATTACATTTTTCCAACAATAGGAACTCGAATGGTGCCATCTTGATGGAAATTTGGTAACTTTTATGATAAGAAAATTCCACCAATGGTAAAAAATCTTCCCGTATTTTCTAATGGTCCATCACATATGTACGCAGTGTGTCCTCAAGGATTTGGTTCATCCTCTCTATCTAACCATCCATCTTGGGATGATAATCAATGTTAAATTTTAACTAGGTCTCCATGACCTCTTGGAAACTGGTCCAAAACATTCTGGTAAACACCACTCCCTTATCTGATATGATCTTCCTTGGAATTTTGTGCAATCTCATAAGCTCATCAATTGAAACTCTAGATATTTTAGGTTCCTTATATATAGTCTTTACTGGTATGAAATGAGCACTTTTGGTCAACGTGTACACTACTACAAAAATAGAATCGTGTCACCTTGCTATCATCGATAATCCCATAATGAAATCCATAGAGATAATATCTCATTTAGATTATGGTATTGTGTGAGGTTGTCATAGTCATGCCAGAGGTCTATGTTCAACCTTTACTCGCTGACACTTTAAATACTTGGTCACAAAATATACAATGTCTTCCATTTCTATCTAGAAGTATAACAATTTCAATTCTTCACTCATTTTCTTAACACCAGGATGCGCCATGTACACTGCTCGATGAGATTCACTTAGAATGAAATGGTGTACTCCATCATTTGGTGGCAAGTATATCATCCCATATAATTGTAGTAGTCTATCAATATATAAATAATTCCCCTCGTATTTCGGAATCATCATTTCATCTTCTATCAAACTCTATCTAACCTCATTGTACCAAGTGTTCTCAATTTGTAATCTAAGCAAATTTTCCCTCACGTTTGTCTTTAAGGGAACCACCAAAAATATCTGAGGCCTCCAACATAGAGCATCCACTACTTCGTTTACTTTTCCTTTATGTCATTAATATCAAAATTATATTCACTTATTAACTTTGACCACCATCTTTGTCTGGAATTTAAATGGTCATGTGTGAATATATGTTGTAGTCCACAATTATCAGTCTTAAGTTCAAACATATTTCCTAGCAAGTAGTGTCTCCAAATATTTAGTGTGTACACAATAGTCACCATCTACAAATCATGTGTTGCATAATTCTCTTCATGTGGTTCAATTTTTTCTTGACACATACGATATTATTCTTCCATCTTAGCTCTTGAATCTATCGAAATAACATAACTCATACCATCAATATTGGCTATCGTCTCGAGCATAATGGACTAGTGCCCAACTTGACAATTATTCATTGTCGCATGGATGCAATGAGCCTTTTCCAAGTTCCTAACAGTGGCTTGTTACTGAATTGAGTTAGAATTACCTTGTCATTGAGGGTAATCCCTCTCAAAGTGTGGACCTCCACAAGTCCAACACCCCCCTCTTAGGAGCTTGGCTCCTACTACCGACTGAACTTAAGGCTAGCCTAGAACTCTACTAATATGAACCTGACTAATGCACTAGATGTTGTTGTGGTGCGACATAGTATTGTTGTGTAGAACAATACTACGATAGCTTATGTGTCTGTAGGGTAGTAGATCATGACTATTGTGACATAATGCATGATTGTTGTGATAAAGGCTGATATGATGGCCTTTGATTTCCCGCTGACCAGTTTTGTTGATTTTGAACTAATCCTCTTTAAAAATTCCCACATTCTATATTGTTTCCACTAGGTGCTCCTGACCCTACATGCCTTGGTGGCATGTTCTACCCACTACTCAAGATCTCTTCTTCAGTAATGAAATTGCCTCATGCAAGGTACATGGCATCAAGATTCTAACTTTTTCTCAGATATTGAAGTTTAGTCCATACACAAACTTATTTACTCTCAATTTCTCCATTTTTAAGTGTGGGGTATAACTGAATAGTTCCATGAATCAAGCCTCATACACTGGTATTGATTGAATGCCCTGCTTCAGGGAATTAAATTCATTCAACTGCCTTTGAATGAACTTCTCCAAGAGTTAGCATTCTCTGAACTTTTCTTCAAACAATTGTTGGGTTACCTCTAAAATGTCCATCCCCAATTGAGGTAATAGTGTTTTCCACCATAATAATCACTTCCTTTTAACTGAAATACACCTATTTTAGCCTTCAAATTTGAGGTGTAATCCCTCAAGGTGAAACACATTGACATGTTCTCCAACCATGCCTCTGCAGCTTGTCCATTCGTGGAGCCCCAAAATTCTAGAAACTTTACCTTATTTAGATCTCGATGCACATCATTCCTTACTAGATTTTGGGACCCTTCATTTGATGCAACAAGTCCTTCTCAAATTTTTTCTAAATGATTTATTAATGCCTTGACATGTGATGAAATGATCTCATTAAGCTCAAAGCTTCTCTGATAGGAATATGTTCCTGCATTGCATTGTGCTCCCCATCATTGGCTGGGGTGATAAGAGTTGGTTGCTCCGATGACACCATACTGCGCCCTCTAGTAGCCTTACTCCTTATGCTTCTTCTAGCCAAGCTACTTGTTCCAACAATAACAATTTACATTATTCTAGCTTGAGTAATAAACGTCAATGCACAAGGTGACAGTGGTTCCAAGGTTCATACCATTATGAAGCAATTCTTATTACAAAATACACTCACTCACTATCTCAAGGATTGGCATAAGATGTTTCTATTTATGTTACCAAATTACTCTCTCAATATATAAATTACATTACATCAATAAATTATACACATAATTATAATTATATATTATAATTATCCATAATCACATAAATGCATTTATTTTTCTAAATTTCTCATGATGGAAATCAATACGAAATTGCCATTAAAAATTTATTAACTATAATATATATATATATATATATATATATATATATATATATATATATATATATATATATAATCATAATCAATAAAAATGCATAAAGGATACAACTTATAAATAAAGAGACAATTGTTGAATTGAAAATTACATTATTGAAGATGGAAGAGATATTTAATAAATGGACCTCCACCTTGACATCAACGCAAAAACTCAGCAACTTTAATCACCATGTATTCCAATTCTTTTTTAATCTTTTTATACTATTCATGCTTTTGAACATGCTTGAAGCTCTTATGTCCATGATAAGTACTCCATTCCTTGTAATATTTGGTGAATAAGCAAAATTAAAACTAATAGTTTGTTCTTTCTTTCTCTTTCTTTTTCTTTTTTTTTTGCAGATAGAAAAAAAACTGATATTCAATTATATGAAAAACAATACATAGTCATATTGTCTATCATCAACTGTATATAAGTCATAGCATAAGATCTTATATAATCTAGAAACATGTAAATACCCTAATATCAACATCATGATCATTTGGTAGCCTAAATAACTTAGATTCTCTGTTATCAGAGTCCAATATATCCATCACGTCAAAAAAACTGCCAGTGTAAACAACCTGAGGAAACTAGGAGAAGGACTGGTGTAGGGTTTGGGTCTTTGTATCTCATTTGAAGCAGATTCTAAGAAGAGAAGAGTTTCCAAGTTTTTCCCCTAGATGAGATCCTAATATCTGTGTACTCTATTGTTGCAGTTTATATTTTTGATGTTTATTTGATGAAATATATAACTAAAAGAATACAAGGGTAATAAGTTCACAAGAAAATATTAAGGTTAAGGAAAGTAAGATTAATAACAGCCACTTTCCATTTTCCAACACGGTATCAGAGCTAAGGTGAAAAAGGAATAAAACTGGAAGGACACTAGAAGAAGTTACTAGTCAAGGGGAAGAGAAAATAGAAAATTCTCAAGAAAAGACGAAAGAAGAAGACCTCGAGAAGGATTGAAGACTCATCTAGAAGTAGGGTTTCTACATTGAAGGAAATCGTTTCTACATCAAGCTTGCATCTAGTAAGGAAAAATCTGAAAAGAAGACTTCAAGAAAATTGTTGATCTCTCTCTTTAGAAGAATATCTATTTGGAAGGCATCTTTGGAGAAGGCGTCAAGGATCTTGGAAATTGTTGTTGGAAGAATCCCAAGAGACATCTCTCAAAGACATTGTTGAAGAATCTTGAAGGTACCAAAGAAGGTTGAATAAGTCAAGGAGAATCTTGATATCAAGTAACATATTATTACATCATACTTGAATCTTCAAGTCATATGGGTTCTTTCTGCAAGGAGAGAAATAGGCTCGTTGGGGCATCAAAACTATCCAGCATGGAAGAAAATAGTTGACCTGATACTCACAGAACAATAAGTAATGGAATATGTTATTGTGGAAATTACTGAACCAGAGAAAGATAAGATACAAGAACTAGTAAAGTACAAGAAAGGGGAATTAAGGGCTCAAAGGATCATAGTTGAATCAATTAAGGATTCCCTTGTCCCATTTGTTGCAAATTTGAAGACTTCCAAGGTCCTATATGACAAGCTAGTAAATTTGTACTCGGTAAGTACAACAAGACAAAGTATGTCTTTAAGGAATAAGCTATATAGAATTAATAAATAAAAGGATGAGGGTATGACATCCTTTCTAATGAAGTTCTCTCAATTAAGAGATCACTTGCAGGGCTTGGGGAAACAATTTCTGATTCAGAAATGACCATCAGTGTACTGAATGCATTGCCACCAGAATGGAGCAACTTTGCAACAAGAATCTACTCCAAGAAGGGTTCAACTCCCTTTGATGAGTTGTGGGCATAGTGCATACTAGAAGAATCAAGGATCAAGGTCAAGGATGATATTGGATATGATAAGCAATCTCAATCCTTTATAGCTCGAGTCAAGAAGCTAAAGAAGGGAAATTTTGCGAAGCCCAAGAAGAAATACAAGTCCAAGGTTCAATGCTTCAAGTGCAATGAATTTGGACGCTATAAGAGGGACTATCCAAGCCTACAAAACAACAAGAGAAAGGAAATGAGTGAAGCTCATGTAGCCGAGCTAGTGCGAGAACATGAGAAGAAGATGAAGAAGGTAGAAGTAAGTATATTTACTACCGAAGAAGGTTCACTAACATTCAGGTTATTTATGGGGATTAATCAATATTTTAAATAATATGTTTTTCATAGCATCATAGAATGAAGCATAAGATAGTAGCATGTCTAGAATTTACATGATTAAGTTTCTTTGTAGAGATAATCTAGCTAGAAGGATAGATAAACCATTTTTCATATTGACATCCATGCATTATCTAACATTATGTTAGAGGTAGTCATCTTGCTTAGGTGGATCATCACGATCCTGGAAGAACCATCATTATGGAATGTTATTGGGAAAAGCACTATGACAAGGTTAGTATGCATTCCATGTAATGTGGAGTCAATACTGGTAAAGCGATGAACGATCACAGTGGGTCAGGATGCATGTACTTTGTGATATATAGCAATAGCTAGATGATCAGATAAAATCATAGGAATGTATGATGGATATAAAACTTTGGATAAGATTCATATCTTATGGAAGAAAGTTGGTTATAAAATTATGCTTGAGAATTTATGATGCTAGGATAAAGAATAGAATTTGACTTACTTAAGGATGTATAAAAGATGAAGACTTTCTCTAGAATATTTATAATAATGATTGACATCCATTATAGTCTCCAGAAGAAAATTTGTAACTTGGTAATCAAGTTTGATCCTTGGGCACTCTAATGCATGAAAGAAGTTTCGAGCAGAGATGGACCATAAGGGTGTTTAGATGAGAAAGTCATCATGGTGAGGTAAACCTAATTTTAATTATTGTTGGTTATCTGGTTAACATATCACTTTGCTACCTTGAAGGATATTGCAGGAATATATGAAGAATGTTGAAGCAAGCTCAACATAGGATACCTGGAAATTATGAAGTCAAGATATATTCATCTTGGGATTGTAAGGTAGCAGTGCAAGAAGATAACCTAAAGGTCATCAAGGGAAGGTCACTTTCATGAAGAATCTATGATCAACTTGAATTATGGGAAGGCTCAATATAATGCCTTCATATATGATGACAAGATGAAAGACATGAGCAAGAGAAATGACTTGAATCTTGTCACAAGATTGAAGAGTGAAGATGGCTCCATGATACCTCGGAAGGAAGCAAGCTCGATGATGCAGAGAAAAGAGGGAGGTAAGGAAACTATGAAGAACTGGTAGTTGATAATATTATGAAGACACGTTGTAAGGCTTTGATGATGACTTCCAAAATAGAAAGGAAGTCTAGATCTCCTATGATTTTGAGAGGGAGTAAAGGAGTCTCCTTGTATAGGAGAAAGGCTCTATTCTCAAGTTTACAATAGAATAGGGATGTCCTCTCTAGTTGAGAGGGAGTGATGTTGGACATCACACGTGCATTCTCTTCTTCAGGTGATGAAGAGAGAATGGCGTAGGGATGGAGAAGCATCTGTGGTTTCCTTGAGGAGAAAACATCCAAGAAAGGAAATGTACCAACACTCTTTGAGGATGTGACAATTATCCAAGAGAAGAGTGGTTGAAGAGGACCAATATTCTTTGAGGACTCAGGATTAGAGATCCAAGATAAGAATAGTCCTAAAAGGGCATACCTTGTAGACATCCGAATGGGGTATGTACCTTGTAGAGGAGTGCAATATCACACATAAAGCCTCCCAATATAATGCTCTTGATTAACGAAGAGCTTACCGAGTCAAGCCACAGGGACAATGATGGTCATGATGATGATACTTACAGTATGGCTTATCGATTTGACTCTTCTTGAGAAATCTTCAAACCAAGATATGATGTTGTAGTAGTTGTACAATTATGAATACCTCCCTAGTTAAGAGGGAGAGTTGAGAAATGTAACTAGTTTTGGTCATCATAGTTGTTGTACTCATTTCAATATGTATCCTATTTAACAAACAAGATTTTTATTTATTCATCATTATTAGAGCATGGGTTTCATGCTCATTATTGATGGTCTTTTAGGTAAAATCATGTTCTTCATGCTTCTAGGGTTTGTTAGGTCTTAATATTTATTGCCTTGAGTCAAAGGAGTCAACATCATGTTTATAAGGCCCTTCTGGGAAAAAATACATTTGTAAAAGGAATTATCTTTGAGTTTAGAAAGTCCTGGAAGCTCCAAAGTACAAGTCAACCCTGAGAACATCAAGTCGACCTAAAGGAGGGAATTCGACCCCTTGAGAAGGCTATATAAGGGAGCAGTTCGACCTCATGTGGCACTCACTCACTTCACAAGTTCGATCTATCAAGAAAGGGTTTAGCTATGAAGTTGGAAGAAGGAGAGAGAAGGTCTAAAAGAAGAAATAAGGAAGAAATACCTTGGTTTTGGGCTCTATCTCTCTTACACATGCAAAGTTATAAGGTTTTTGGTGCTGCAAAAGGAGGCTGAAATTACAGGTCCAAGTTGTAGTAGGACGAAGTATATAATCTTGTAGGTGGAAGGGAGAAAACCCTATATTGACATTGTTGACCTTGGGGGAGATGTATTGCTCTAGGAAGGTCACAGGAGGAGGCTATATTAGGGTTTCCAAAGAAGCTGCAAGGCCGAAATTACATGGTGGAATTTGCACGAGTTGCAATAGTGACGTTGGCAGGTCGAAGTTGCAATATTGAAACTGGTTGATGCAGAATCAAGGAAGGCTTTGAAGAAGGGATGACTTGGTACTAGGAAAAGAAATGGTCTAGGGTTTGGGTTTTTGTATCTCATTTGAAGCAGATTCTAAGAAGAGAAGAGTTTTCGGGTTTTCCATGGCTAAGAGCCTAATATCTATGTCCTCTATTGTTGCAATTTATATTCTTGATGTTTGTTTGATGAATGATTTAACTAAAAGAACACAAGAAGACTAATAAGTTCAAAAGCAAATATTAAGGTTAAGGAAAGTAAGATTAATAGTTGCCACTTTCCATTTTCCAACATTGTACACTGTCAACTATATGTCACAAGTTTCCATCATATCAAGATTCTCAAGAGATAATCATCATGTCATCATCACTGTATTGTCGTATCATTTGTCTACACATTAGGGTTTAATGTTTAGGGTTTCAATAATTTGAATCAATCTTAATGTTATTGCCATAGCCATGTCATATTAATGTTCACTATCACCAAACACTACGTTATGCACAAATCATTGCACTTTATTTGTCTAGATATCATTGGTATGCAATTCAAAACACTTTTGACATATGCAAAGCCACTATCATAATCATACAAGTTGTTTCCATATTAAATATCATTGTTGAACATCACTGTGGTAGTCATTACACTCCAACTTAGCTAACTTGTTTACACATACGAGGTTGCAAGAGTTATAATACAAACCTTAACAATCCCTAGCTTCTGCTCAACAGTCATCATGTGCCATGATGGAGCCCTACTACACTGTTGTAAGATGATATCTAGAATATGTCCTAAGTGATGAAACTATTGCTTCTTGTTATTTCTCTTGGCTCCTCTCTTGGACTGATGATTACCTCAGGTTTATATGTGTCCCAACATTACTACTGAACTACTGGTTCAAATCTTTGATCATAAGTCAGAACATAATGTAGTACACAGAAGTTGGCCTTAATGCTATCAGAGAATGTAAAGGTGTATATATATGCCCTCTGAATCAAGAGACCTTATCTAGAGGGGGCTACATTAGAGCTGACCTGATCCTTGAAAAATCATGATTTTACAAGAGCTGACCTGAACTAAGAGGAGGCTTATAACATTTTGAAAATAAATTTTTGTATTTCAAAAAAAAATTGTTTCAAGGCTAATTTTGGACAAAGGAATTTGGCCAATATAGGTTGCAATTTTGACATTCTTCTAGGGGCAACACTGCCCTTCTTTTTTCTATGAAATTATAGGGTAAGATGTTGGTGCTAAACCCATATTTGGGGCATAGAATTCAAAAATTAATATCTCTCCAACCACAAGGACCCACAAAATGTTCCACCTATCATTTTAAATAGATTGACAAGGGCTACCAAACTAGGAGATCATTGCAACCAAATTTACTATATTTGTGCACACAAATCATCAAACGATTGCTACCCCTTCATGTCCACTATAATTTGTTGAAAAGTGTAACTAGGTTCGGTCTTCATAATGACACATGTAATTATGATCTTATGTAATTGACGTAAAGATGATTTTTTTTTTTTGTAATACTTGAATCATGGGTTTCATGATTAAGAATTTTATTTTTAGTTAAGGATCCCATTGTGAGCCATTAGGATGAGTCATCTGGTCATAAAAGTCTATTGAGTCAATGTCATGTATGGAAGACCCTTATTAGGCATGTTACATATGTAAATGAGTCATTAAGAAACCCTTGAAGACCATGCTCAAGCACCTTCTTCAAGTTGGCCTAAAGATATCTCTAGAAAGGCATGTCGGCCTTGGCTCTAAGAGATGCCAGCTTAATTGATGGGCATATCACTATAAATAAGGCAATTCCACTATCATTTGGACAATATATTTTCGATCAAGGCAATCTAAATGAGAAGAGGTGCGAAGATCCCAAAAGGAGAAGTTTTATAATCAAGCGAAGAAGGAGGAAGATAACCAAGATCATTTGGATATGTTTTAGCGCTAAACTCTTCCACATGTGCGAGATTATATGTTGTATGTTGAAGGAAGGACTGAGATACCAAAATCATAGTGAGAGGGTAGTTTTGGGAGAAAAACAAGGTGATTCTCAAGCTGAGTTGAAGGAGAGAAGGTCTCCATCTAGAGCGAAGGGAATCAAGGTGTTTCTCTCTCTCATCGACCTCAACTAGGGTTTCTGAAATAGGATCGAGTATTGTAGAGTTGAACGAAGGAACTGAAATAAAAAGGATAATCGAGAAAGAGGAAGTAGTTTGACTATCGTTGACTCAAGGATGAGGTGGAAAATTTGTGTCTTGGATTTGGAGTGGAAAATATGTCAAGGGTATTGGTCTTGGTATTCATCATTTGAAGTCTCTATAAGAAGAAGAATTTGTTTGGGTTTTCCTCTCAAGTTGAAGACGTCTTGGCCTTGACTAATTGCCTACATTTTGTCTCTCTTGTCTCTTTATTGTTTATGCATTGGTAGTTGTTTGATGAAGAAAAACATAATAACAATCTAAGTAAAGAGAAGATCCTAATCTTAAGACGTAAAAAAGCATTCACAAGTAGTTATCAAAAGATGAGAAACCACATAGTCTTGATGCCCTAGATTTCTCAACATAATTTACGTTAATTATTGTATTTTTCCTAAGTTAAACTTAGGAAATAAGAAAAATCACTAAAAGAGCCAAATAATGTCTTCCACATGCTAAGACACCAACAAGATATAGAAGACCTTTTGATGCTACCACTCACATCAACAATTTGAACCTCTATTTCTTGTTATTTTAAGTTGATAAGTTCTTCCTCATTTCTTTGTATAAATGCCTCTAGTTTGTCTTCATCATTATTTTCTAAGGTGAACAGTTTGTAAACTTTTGTGTAGCCTTATTCTTGGCTTGAATATAACAAGAAAAATGCATAGCTTCCATAACATTTTCATGATGTTTGAGTAAAATCTCATGTTTAATGTCGTTTTTTAGTTGAACCATGTAAGATTCCTACAAATTTTCATCACTTATGTTATCCACCCTTGTGGCCAATACCTAAAATTTTGAATCATAATCTTTAGTATCACCTAATTATTTGATTCTTATCAATTTACTATAGTAGTCTTGTTCCCAAGCTTTACCATATTGTGCTTTTAAGTTTCTTATAAATACATCCCAACTATAATGATAAGAATGGGGCTTTCTTTTAATTACCCATTGATACCATTAATAGGGTTTTATCTCGAAGTTTAAAGTTACCATGTGAATTATTTGCTTATCATCATTAATATTATGCAATTCATAATATTGTTGTATTTGGTTCGCTAAGGTAAATACCTCTGTTTCATCAAACTTCTTCACAATTGAAGTTAAATCCCCCCAGAAGATTCCTATTATTGGAAAGTTGTTCAACATGAATACTACATTTATTTTCATGAGTCCCTTCAATTACACATTCAATTTTAGAAAGCCTCCTGTTAAAAGTCTCTACAATATTATGTTCCATCTTTCTTTCCATTTGTTCATTATTTTCATCCATATTTCTTTCCAATTGTTCCCTATTTTCATTCATTTTATTTTCCATCTCACGTTATATTTCTATTTGAGAATTGATCAAATCCATCTTATTCATTGACCTATCACTCAATTTGTTGATTGGACTTTCCATGTTGACTAGCTGATTTTGTATCTCTTCATTCAAGTCACATCACACGAGGGCATAGGACACGAAGGACACAAAAATACAATTATATGACACATGACAAAATGATCACCCAGAACATGATGTTGATTTTTCATAGGCTCTTCTAATTGATAATTACTTCATATGATTTCTTACCTTAATCTTTCTTGCATTCAAATTCATCATAAAACAATTACACAAAAGATCTCAACATTAGAAACAAAATGTCAGTAGGATCATAAAGAGACCGCTAAACAAGAGACACAAGAATTTACCATAGAAAACACACATGGGGGAAAAACCCATCAACCTTTTTAGGAGAGAAATTATTCACTTCAAGAGAGATACATCTAATTCTTCTAGCGAAAAACAAGGTCAAATTGACTATCTATATCACTATGGTCAATCTTCCCTTAGGTAAAATCACAAAGATGCCCAATCAACTTTCCTAAGCTGATGTGTCTATGTTGAAGTTCAACCACCCACAAATTACCTAGAAACTAGGCCCTACTACTGCCCAAAAACTCAGATCTTTTCCCATAAATTGTTGCCCTAGAAATCCTTAGAAATTCACACATGTAAGGTTAATCAAGAGAGAGAATGCATGATATATTTTTGTCATTCTCTATCCTCCTTGTCTTCTTTTGCTTCCTTCTGATGCCCAAAAAATGTCTTCTATCTTGTGTGATCCAAATTACCGAAGAGGAGGAGGTCAGATGGTATATATATAGTCATTCTAGTTGGCTGAATGAGTCTCTTTGCCTGGGGCCGACTTGACATTAGGGGCTTTTTAGGTCTGAACTGGGCCTCCTATGGAAATTATAAAATAATGGGGGAAATAATAAAATAAGCTTAGATTACATCATCAAATTTTAGAGGGAAAAAGGAAAAAAACTATTTTTTCAACTCGTATTTTCAACTTATCTCCCTATGGGTTTACTCAAATTTCATGTGACAACACATGTTGGATGAAAATTTTGATTCCTAGCAAGTAATCTTGCTCGAAATCTGAATAAAATCTTAGGGAGATAAGTTGAAAATACGAGTTGAAAAAGTAGTTTTATTATTTTATTATTTTTTAATATTTTAACTTTTTTAATCCAAAAATGGTGAACCATCCCCGATAGTTGACATCATCATCTTGAATTCTATTGGTTCTTATAAAGTTTATTTTGGTTGTACATTTTTCTTAGGGGGGCCATTTTAGACCTCAAAATACCCCTAATGCCTTATTTGAATCCAAACATTCAGTTTTAAAAATTCAAAATTTCT
The DNA here is from genome assembly GCA_000404065.3 of Pinus taeda. NCBI lineage: Eukaryota > Viridiplantae > Streptophyta > Pinopsida > Pinales > Pinaceae > Pinus > Pinus taeda. The sequence continues at coordinate 111,048 of APFE030788953.1, forward strand.
CTTCTAAAATCGGCATGAAGAGAACATTCTGCATTTTTCATATATTATATATATATTATATTTTATATATATATTATATATATAATATATTATTATATATATTTCAATGCTAAATATAATTATGAGGACTACCAACTACAAATTCAACACTCCCTCAGTAGGGAGTTATTCATAATGACTACAAAATGCTCATGTAACCAAATTCTCTAATAAAAGGTTTATAGCAATTCGTCATCAACATCAACATCATTCACTTACCATAGTCTTGGTCAACAACTTTGACCGGCGGTAAAATAAAAAACATCAACCTGTTACCATAATTGCAATCAGTACCTTTGACCTACGGTGCTCCATAATCCTGGTCGGTACTCCTGGCGCATGGTAAATCAATAGCATCAACTAGTCACCATAACTCTGGTCCTTCTAACACATGGTATACAGACTAGTCTTGGTTCACCATCATTCTGGTCAATATCTTTGACTCATGGAGAATCTCCAAAGGCCCCACTCTTCATGAGTAGTTTCGCACCTAATGCTAAATGTGCTCACTCAACTTATATGGAGAGTTTAAGCCTGATGTTGAAAGGCACCCACTCAATTGAATTATTTTACGCCTCTAGGACAATTCTTCTGAATGCGGGTCAACATACTTGACACATGAAGAATGACTGTCCTTTGCCAGACCATTCTCCCTAATTCTAGTCAACATTGTTAGATTTTAAGTTTTTGTGGCCTTCCTTTGGAAAAATATAGTTTTGATTATCCACAGTATTATATACATGTTGTCAACATTTCAAATCCCAAAGGGGATCAATCTTCAAGACATAAAGTGAGTGATTGAAAGAAGAGTCAAACAACCAAAAAGAAGATGAATAAAAAACCTAAAATTTTTATAATGATGGAGCTAAAGATTTTTCTAATATATTTAAGAAAATTCAGTTTTTCATAAATTGCAAGTCGACGACTCTTCATTCAATTTTGATCCTTGAATTCTCGAGAAAACATATCTCATTCCATGTATCTCCTCTGCAGAGGGAAATGATGTTAGATTTTAAGCTTTTGTGGCCTTCCTTTGGAAAAATATAGTTCGTATTATCCAAACTATTATATACATCTTGTCAACGTTTCGAATCCCAAAGGGGATCCATCTTTAGGACATAAAGTGAGTGATTGAAAGAAGAATCAAATGACCAAAAAGAAGATGAATAAAAAAGCTAAAATTTTTATAATGATGGAGCTAAAACAATTTCTAATATATTTAAGAAAAATCATTTTTTTTCCAGAAATTGCAGGTCGACGACTCTTCTTTCAATTTTGATCCTTGAATTCTCGAGAGAACATATCTCATTCCATGTATCCCCTCTATACAAGGAAACAATGTTAGATTTTAAGCTTTTGTGGCCTTCTTTTGGAAAAATTTAGTTCGGATTATCCACACTATTATATACATTTTGTCGACGTTTTGAATCCCAAAGGGGACCCATCTTCAAGACATAAAGTGACTAATTGAAAGAAGAGTCAAACCATCAAAAGGAAGACGAATAAAAAATCTAAAGATTTTATAATGATGGAGCTAAAAAAATTTCTAATATACTTAAGAAAATTCAGTTTTTTAGAAATTGTAGGTCGACGACTCTTCTTTCAATTTTGACTGTTGAATTCTAAAGAGAACAGATCTCATTCCATGTATCCCCTCCGTACAGGGAAATGATGTTATATTTTAAGCTTCTGTGGCCTTCTTTTGGAAAAATATAGTTCAGATTATCCACAGTATTATATACATCTTGTCGACGTTTCGAATCCAAAAAGGGATCCATCTTCAAGACATAAAGTGAGTGATTGAAAGAAGAGTCAAACGACCAAAAAGAAGATGAATAAAAAAGCTAAATTTTTATAATGATGGAGCTAAATTTTTTTCTAATATGTTTAAAAAAATTCATTTTTTTAGAAATTGCAGGTCGACGGTTCTTCTTTCAATTTTGATCCTTTAATTCTTGAGAGAAGAGATCTCATTCCATGTATCCCCTTCATATAGGGAAATGATGTTAGATTTTAAGCTTTTGTGGCCTTATTTTGGAGAAATATAGTTCAGATTAGCCACAATATTATATACATCTTGTTGACGTGTCGAATCCCAAAGGGGATCCATCTTCAGGACATAAAGTAAGTGATTGAAAGAAGAGTCAAATGACCAAAAAGAATATGAATATAAAAGCTAAAAATTTTATAATGATGGAGCTAAAAAAATTTCTAATATATTTAAGAAAATTCAGTTTTTTTTTTTTTCAAAAATTGAAGGTCGACGACTCTTCTTTCAATTTTGATCTATGAATTCTCGAGAGAACAGATCTCATTCCATGTATCCCCTTCATACAAGGAAATTATGTTAGATTTTAAAATCCTATGGCCTTATTTTGGAAAAATTAGTTTGGATTATCCATAATATTATATACATCTTGCTGACATTTCGAATCCCAAAAGGGATCCATCTTTACGACATAAAGTGAGTGATTTAAAGAAGAGTCAAACAACAAAAAAGAATATGATTAAAAAAGCTAAATTTTTATAATAATGGAGCTAATTTTTTTTCTAATATATTTAAGAAAAAATAGTTTTTCATAAATTGCAGGTCAGCGACTCCTCTTTCAATTTTGATCCTTGAATTCTCGAGAGAACATATCTCATTCCATGTATCCCCTCTGTACATGGAAATGGTGTTAAATTTTAAGCTTTTATGGCCTTCTTTTGGAAAAATATAGTTTATATTATCCGCAATATTATATACATATTGTCGACGTTTCGAATCCCAAAGGGGATCCATCTTCAGGACATAAAGTGAGTGATTGAAAGAAGGGTCAAACGACCAAAAAGAAGTGAATAAAAAAGATAATATTTTTATAATTATGGATCTAAAAAAAGTTCTATTATATTTAAGAAAATTTAGTTTTTCAGAGATTACAGGTCGATGACTCTTCTTTCAATTTTGATCCTTGAATTCTCAAGATAGCATATCTCATTCCATGTATCCCCTTCGTACAGGGAAATGATGTTATATTTTAAGCTTTTGTGGCCTTCTTTTGGAAAAATATAGTTTGGATTATCCACAGGATTATATACATCTTGTCGAAGTTTCGAATCCCAAAGGGGATCCATCTTTAGGACATAAAGCGAGTGATTGAAAGAAAAGTCAAACAACCAAAAAAAAGATGAATAAAAAGCTAAAAATTTTATAATGATGGAGCTAAAAAATTCTAATATATTTAAGAAAATTCAGTTTTTTCATAAATTGCAGGTCAACGACTCTTCTTTCAATTTTGATCCTTGAATTCACGAGAGAACAGATCTCGTTCCATGTATCCTCTCCATACAAGTAAATGATGCTATATTTTAAGCTGCTGTGGCCTTTTTGGGAAAAATATAGTTTGGATTATCCATAGTATTATATACATCTTGCTGACGTTTCGAATCCCAAAGGGGATCCATCATCAGGACATAAAGTGAGTGATTGAAAGAAGAATCAAACGCCCAAAAATAAGATGAATAAAAAAGCTAAATATTTTATAATGATGGAGCTAAAAAAAATTCTAATATATTTAAGAAAATTCAGTTTTTCAGAAATTGCAGGTCGACGACTCATCTTTCAATTTTTATCCTTGAATTCTCGAGAGAACATATCTCATTCCATGTATCCCTCCATACATGGAAATGATGTTAGATTATAAGCTCATGTGGCTTTCTTTTGGAAAAATATAGTTCGGATTATCCACAGTGTTATATACATTTTGTCGACGTTACGAATCCCAAAGGGGATCCATCTTCAAGACATAAAGTGAGTGATTGAAAGAAGAGTCAAACAACCAAAAAGAAGATGAATAAAAAAGCTAAATTTTTTATAATGATGGAGCTAAAAAAATTTCTAACATATTTAAGAAAATTTAGTTTTTCAGAAATTACAGGTGGCCAACTCTTCTTTCAATTTTGATCCTTGAATTCTTGAGAGAACAAATCACATTACATGTATCCCCTCCATACAGGGAAATAATGTTAGATTTTCAGCTTTTGTGGCCTTCTTTCAGAAAAATATAGTTCGGATTATCCACGGTATTATATACATCTCATCGACGTTTCAAATCCCAAAGGGGATCCATCTTCAAGATATAAAATGAATGATTGAAAGAAGAGTCAAACAACCAAAAATAATATGAATAAAAAGCTAAAATTTTTATAATGATGGAGATAAAAAAATTCCAATATATTTAAGAAAATTTAGTTTTTCAAAAATTGCAGGTCAACGACTCTTCTTTCAATTTCGATCCTTGAATTCTTGAGAGAACAAATCTCATTCTAGGTATCCCCTCTGTATAGGTAAATGATGTTAGATTTTAAGCTTTTGTGGCCTTCTTTTGGAAAAATATAGTTTTGAATTGTCCACAATATTATATATATATATATATATATATATATATATATATATATATATATAGTTATTGTTGACATTTCAAATCCCAAAAGGGGATTCATCTTTAAGACATAAAGTAAGTGATTGAAAGAAGAATCAAACAACCAAAAAAAGATGAATAAAAAAGCAAAAAAATTTATAATAATGGAGCTAAAAAAAATTCTAATATATTTAAGGCAATTCAATTTTTCAGAAATTGCAGGTCGACGACTCTTGTTTCAATTTTGTTCCTTGAATTCTTGAGAGAATAGATCTCATTCGATGTATCCCCTCCATACAAAAAAATGATGTTAGATTTTAAGCTTTTGTGGTCTTCTTTTGGAAAAATATAGTTCTGATTATCCACAATATTGTATACATCTTGTCGATGTTTCGAATCCCAAAGGGGATCCAACTTGAGGACATAAACTGAGTGATTGAAAGAAGAGTCAAACGACCAAAATTAGGTGAATAAAAAATCTAAAATTTTTATAATGATGGAGCTAAAAGAATTCTAATATATTTAAGAAAATTCAGTTTTTTAGAAATTGCAGGTCGACGGTTCTTCTTTCAATTTTCATCCTTGAATTCTTGAGAGCACATATCTCATTCTAGTCAACATTATTGACACAAGGAGAATGCTTGTTTGTGATGCTCTCTCATCAACACTTTGGACCATTTTCCCTTATCGTGGTCAACTTGATCCAGGAGAATGAATATCCTTGATGTTGCAAATTCATCACTCCCTCTTGTTGAGAGAGACATGCTCAATCAAACCAAACTTGTCCTCGAAGTATACAATTCATCCTAGAATAGAGGCTTTGTCAACAATTTGCATAATTGATGAATAGTACTAATGCCGCACTACTTCCTTTTGTACCATGTCTCGGTACTATATCTCACTGTGCTTGGACCTATCATTATGATCGTTACATGCACCTGATCAAGACAATCCTGCAAGTAGCCTTTGAAGCCATACTGCTTCTCAATTTGCCAACCAAGCTGCAATATATTGGGCCTCAGCAGTAGTGAGTGTAGCATATGTCTACTTCAGGCTTATCCCAGAAATCATAATGGAGCCCAAACTGAAGCAACATTCTAATAAGCTCCTTTTGTCTTCTGCACTCTTTGCCCAATTTGAATTAGTGTATCCATGCAAATGTACTTCATTGTTTAAGACATATCTCAAACCATAATTGATTGTGCCATGACCAATTGTACCATACTGGTACTTCAACACATGTTGAGCCACATGCCTTGTCCCAATCATAAGTTGATTAGTTACTTTCTAGTTACCCTAATTGGTTGTTCTTTCTAAAACAACTTTTGAATTGGAAATCCTAGTTGCTCCTTTTGCCATTGTTGTTTTCTAGCATATCATCTATCTAACCTGACAATTTCAATGATAGTCCATTATCTCAAACTCAAAGGTAAACTCCCTCTGAAGCTAAAACAAGATTTTCTGACTACTCCCTCTATTACATAAGAAAATCTTTTTGCAACGGTTTCTCTCTCTAACATATGAATCCTTCTGCTTCTGTTAGAAATAAATCATATAGGATCAACCTAGATCCATCAATCCAAATCTTAGGTGCAATCTTCTATTTGCAAGCAGGAGACTTCTTCATGACCCTCAAAACCTTGAGGTAGTTCCTTGTACACTTCTTCCTCAAATTCTTCATTGAGAAAAACATCCATGTGATGTAATTCCATAATGAAAGAAACAATAATTCTAATAGAAATGTCCCTGGCAACATGAGCAAATGTCTTTTCATTATCCTCTCCCTATTATTAGGAGAACCTTCTATTCTTAAAATCTTGCTTTGAACTTGTCTATGCTACATGCTAGATTAAGGTATACATCAAACTTGTTGATATGCTTGCTCCCTCTGAGCTCGGATCTCATCTAGTAGAATATATCTCAATACAAATCATCTATTTTGGGAAAGTCCTCTTGTCACAAGCTTTACTTCATTCTTCCACTACTTCCATTTGTTGCCAGAGCCTTGGTAGCCATCATTATGTACCTGCCATGGAAGAACAATTACAACCCAGCAAAAGAGAAACAAAGACAAGAGGCTAACCAATAGTGAAAACAACATCAACAACAATAATAAAGGAAAAGAGATATAAGGTACTTATCTTTTGAGCATTATAGGGAAATGTCAACACCCTCTTGAACTTGGCCATCTTGCATCCATATTGCAAATTTATCAAACTTGTCCTCCTTTAACATGATTTCATTCCTTCCTTGCATGATCTAGGGTTTCTTCATTCAATGGAAACATTAATCTAGGTCTAGATCTAAGGTTTTATCTACAAACCCTACGTTTTTCACACCCAAAGCTTCCATTCTTCTAGGATTTTCCAACCCTTGTCTTCAAATACCTTTTGCAAGTTCAACAGACTTTGCAATGCGTAAGTTCTCCTTTCCATAATGAATTCAATCATGTCATCGGGATGTTTCATCTTGATATTAGTAAGTAGAATCAGGGAAGGGTATTCCAATTAGCATATTCAATAAGAACAAACTTCAAGAGGCGTGAGCAAGAGCCAAAATTTCTTCAGAGTCATTAGCAAATTCTATCCATAGAATTTGTTCACAAATATGATTGTTCTCTTCCCTTTTCAAACTGGGTATCTTAGTTTCTTTAAAACAATTAATAAGTGTTGAAAATTGGGGTATTTATGGGACAAATTTCCCCATAGGAAACCCATCTACCCCAAAACAAGCTCATCCCTCCCCATAGGAAGAATTCAATTGAACAAAGAGAAATATTATTTTCAATATGTGAAAATTGGTTTAGCATTCCTCTCATTAATATTCGACGTGGCAAATTCCATATTGGGCAAAGTAATCCTCAAGTCAGCCCGTCAAGAATCCAAGTAAAATAATTAAGTGGCAAATAATAAACACAAACTCAGGTCGTCTCCACAAATAGAGGCATCTATTCATACCATATAGAATCTTATATATTCAACTCCTTTAATCCTCATCTTGAGACACATCTCCTTGGATCACATTGATGGTTCGCATAGTCTTTTTTGGGGCTCGCTTTGTCCTCCCTGGATATTGTATCATACATTACAATAACACATTTCCTATGGCTCACATCATACATTATAAAGATTTGCTTCCATTGGCTCGCATCATACATTATAAAGATTCATTTCATGTGGCTCGCATCATACATTACACATATCATACATCACAAAGAGTCACTTGTTTCCAATGGTTCACATCATACATTACAATGACACATTTCATGTGGCTTGCAAGTGATCGTTACAATGGTTCTACTCTGTGTGGTTCGTATTTTTATTTCTATGGTTCACATAATTTGTGTGGCTCAGATATATGGCTCACATTGGCTTTCATTAGTGACTTACATTGTCTATGGTTCGTATGGCATCACATATGTGGTCCTTCTCTATATTATAATGTAATGTGGCATCATTGCTATCGTCTGTATTACGTCAATGGTGACATCGCGTCTGAGGTTCAAAATGATCCTAGTACTTTATGGCATCATCACTGTAACATATGGTTTGTATTACATCGCAGTGACATCACATCTAAGGTTCAACATTATCTCGGTGCTCTATGGCATCATCGATATATCTATGGTTTGTATTACATCAATAGTGACATTGCATCTGAGGTTCGACATTATCCCAATACTTTGTGGCATCCTCGCTATAACCTATTGTTTGTATTACATTACAGTGACATCACATCCGAGGCTCAACATCCTTACAGTACTTTGAGCATCATTGCTATATCCCTATGGTTCGTATTATCAGTGGCATCTCTATATACTCTATGTTATCTTGACTATGTTGTATGGCCTTAATGTTTACGACCCTTGACAGTTAAAATGACCTTGATCGATAATCTTGATAACAATATGATGATAGTAATAGCGGTAACCTTTGATATGGGAGTACCTTCGACATGATAATAACTTTGTTATGATAGTGAATGTATGGCATTGACCTTGAAATAGCTGTGACGTTCAGTAGTCTTGACAAAAGTGATCATAGTATGATTGTAGTACTCTTGATGACTATAGAATGTTTGGCATTAACCTTATATCAGTGACATAGATCTATATGACATAGATCTTGACAATGGCCTTGACATGGTAGTGACACCTTCATGTATGGCTCATCTCTATGATGACAACATGACCATAATGGTAGTCTATGATAGTTACAATGAAGTATGCAGTGCTCTATTACAAGGGCACTGATATATTTTGTGTCTTATGACAATGTGATATGCCTCCTGCTGGATTGTCCTAATAGGACTAATGTCTTGATGTCTCATGATATTGTACTTTGTATCTCAACTAAACATTTGATGAATATCTAATAAAAGAGAGACCATAACTCACCCTTTCAAATAGAATTTATGTGGTCTCTCCTTATTTTAGCTTGGACAGAGCATAGATTATCCATAATAATTAGCTTATGATTAGACTTGGCCCTCTGTGACAGATTCTGAGGCCTTCTCGACCTACTGAAACAGGTTGAGGGCTTTCGGCCTATCTTCAACTAAGATAAATTAGCCTTCTCTAAATATTGTCATGGTCTAATAAACCTTAAGAATGGATCCAACAATTATGAATTTCAGCTTCATAAGCAAGATATGAAACTTTGGCCTTTGATTCATCTAAAATTAGATTTAATGGCATTCAACCTTAGACTAGGGATTCAACCTTTAGCTCAAATGTAGAACATATTTGTCTTTCCTAGATCATAGGTCACAACAGGGCAAATCCAGGCATCTTGGAATATTTTTCGAGCCTTTTACATCTAGAATAGTACTAGGGTATTTAGGGTAACTTGAAATAAACTAGCTTCTTTTAAGGTTTCTCTTTAACCAATGCTCTCATAACATGCTGATTTTTCAAAGGATCTTCTAACTGATAATTATTTCTTATGATTTCTTACGTTAATCTTATCTTGAATTCAAATTCATTATAAAAAAATAACACAAAATATCTCAATAGTAGAAACAAAATGTCAGTAGGATCATCAAGAGACAAACGAAACAAGAGACACAAGAATTTACCTTAGGAAAACTCACATGGGGGAAAACCCAACAACATTTTTCTTTGAGAAATTATTCAATTCAACATAGATACATATAATTCTTCTAGATAAGAACAAGGTCAAACTGACCAACAATTTCACTATGCTCAAACTTGGTCAAACTACTCTTAGGTCAAGTCACAAAGACGCCAAATCAACTCGGCTTGGACTGATTTGTTGTTAAATTGTGCAACTATGGCCAAATTCCACTTTGGACAACTCATTTGATGGAGATTATTATTGCATTGAATTCCTCTTTTTGAGAGGACCAAAATCGACCTAAAGATCACTAAATTTGGACAAAGAGAAATATGTTTTTGAAGTCAAGCCCACACATGTGCAATTTGTCAAGGTCGGCTTCAGGTCAAGTTGGACAAATTGACCCTCTTCCAACGAATATAAATTGAAGAGACCTCCATCCTCATTTGACACATTCACAACTCATCAATCTTTTGCCTCCTCATTTGATTGGGTCATACAAATTGCAGACACCCTATTTTTCTCACACATGCGGATTTCAGGAGGCAGTTTAACTAAGCGTTCACTTTTGATTTCAGTTGAGTTTGACCAGCATTGACCAATGCTCCTTTGACTTGTTTTGACTACAATTTTTGGAGGAATAATTCTAGTTGGGTAGGACGCATTGTATGGCACAAAAATCAAGGATTTTTGGCCATTTTGACCTGTTGAAAATCAAAGAAATTATATTAGGGTTTGATTCTCCTTTCTTGATAATTACTTGTGAGTGTGTTGCCTTCTTTTATTTCTTTATTATCTTATCTTTCATCAAGCAATTACCATATTATGTGTGTATGAAGATCACAAAACAAGAGATAAGATGTAGGAACTATATCAGGGAAAAACCCCCTTCAAGGGGAAAACTCAGTCAAGAAAATTCTCCCTTTCAATAATATTCTTTGAGACTCTTCACCCTAGACAAAGACCAAACCTTCCCTCCACACCAAATCAGCATCCCAGATCTTCAACCTCCTTTCTAGCAACTTCGATTAGGAAGCAACTTTTGACATTAGACAACTTCCGACATTAGTGAAACGTGGAAGACTTCGATCTCCCAAACTAGGGCACGAAACAGAGAGAGAGAGAGAGGTACCAAAAGTTCGATTTTATTCTTCTCCTTAAACTTCCCCAAACTCACACTTCCTTCAGCTTCCTTAGACCCACTTCATCTTACTTCACACTTCTCCAACTTCTCTTGAGATATCGAACCTTCTTGAAATGAGATGCTCTAAATGAATTCGACTTGCTTATATTTATAGGCTCCAAGTGAGGTCGAATTAGTGTCCTTAGGCCGATTTGATCCATTCTAGGCCGACTTGGTGTAGAGGATACATAAATTATATTTGACTCAATAGTAAACATTTTTACATGATTCAAAAGACTAAGAAAGGTTTCTTTGAATATACAATGACTATGTAAACTCAATATTAATCCTAGGAGTCCACAATGGAGACTTTGACTAATAAAATGATGACCCAAACATGAAACCCATGCTTTAATAAGTCATTGTTACAATAATACAAATTCTTTTCTTTATTTTTTAACAAGCACATTTCATGATGACTCAAATACATTAAATGAAGACTGAATCTAGTTACAATTTCCAACACTCCCTCTTAGCTAAGGAGGTATTCATTATCTACAAATACAATGGAAGATCTCAAACTATATGACCAATGAAGAACATTAGGCACCGCAATGCCATGGACTAGATTCCTGACCAGAGTAATCTATCCATTGATCTTTCATTAATTTAGGCACCTCAATGCCATGGACTAGATTCCTGACCAGGACAATCTATTCAGGTGGGAATAAGGTGGACACAAGCTTTCATCCCTTCTAGATACCATCAAACTTACTTGCTAACCACCAACCTAGGGAGCTAGTGTGTATCCATGATCAGAGATCTACAACCCACGCCACCTTCCCTACTTTGAGACATGTTGTAGTGAAAACTCAATGCCCCCATTTGTGACTTATTTATTTCAAATAATGGGCACCCTTTCTATAACTTTTTAGCTAAATCACCTTTTTAATATTCTCTTTTGATTAAGTGTCCTACAATTTTTTCATTTTTTTGTTTTCATCGGATTTGTATTTTGATTGTTTCATTAAGTTTGACTTTTTGTTAGTTTTCCATCAGTACTTGTTTCATCTCATTTGGTTACACAATTTGTAAATAGTGCTCATCTGAAGTTCGGTAATTTTTACTGCCAAGGCTAAAAAATGTACAAAATGTATATTATTTTATTTTTTTAAATAATATAATAATTCACTGTAAATATTAATTTCTAGTTAATTTTTACTAATTATTTCATTTTTCACTGACAGTCTTACAAAATCGTCCAATCAAATTGTAAAACAATCTAAATTATGTGTTTTCGAGATCTCCATAATTGATTCCAATTCCCTATTTTAAAATAAATTACAAGAACTGAAATTTCAAAATCGCAAAGTGGTTGTAGTTCATTTTGTCATATTTTTAATTACTAAGTAATTGTAGTTTATAATGGATAAGTCTCACTCTAAGTAAGTCCCACTTCACCTCACCTCTTTTCTTCAATAAAATACCCGATATAAAAATCCCAATAAAAAACTTCTCATATTTTTAAAAGTCTCGATAATTTTAAAAACCTCAATATTTAAAAAATTTAGATATTTAAAAAAATTTCTAATTTTTAAAAATTTCCAATATCCGATATCAAATTCCTCATATCATGCGAAAATTATTTTAAAATTAATGGTGGTCTTCTTATGCCTCCCACACGCAACGCCTCCTCCATGTTAAAAAGTTTCTCCTCCATTTATTCGATCCATTCCTGGATTCTAAAACACTTACCTTATTCAATCCATTCATGGATCTAAAAAATGAAAATTTTACATGAGTTTTTATTATTATATAATATATTAAATTTTAATTATAATTTTAATTAATTTTTAATTCATTTAAAATGTAAATCAAAATATTTTAATCGTATATAATTAGTCTTAATGTAATTTTAATATTTTTTAATTAATATTAATTAAGTAATAATGGTTAATTTGATTTAGATTATATTTTAATTAAAAAAATTATATTGGTTGGCTTGGGTAATATTTTTTTTCAGAATTTTAACAAATATGAGACTCAATTTTGGAAGCTCATAAGTTGAGTTTTACTTGGTCAATTTAAACCCAAAATGACTCGTTAGATAGATAAAATTGTGGAGAATTTTTATAAAGTTGTTTCATGACTAGATTCGGTTATTAAATAAGTCTAAAATTTAGCAGAACATCAAACTCCGAATTTGTAACTAAATTAATTTTTTGAGTTTAATTTTCTGCATTTTCATTTGTTCATAGCCTTTGTTGATTGCAGATCCAATTGTTTATGTTCTAATTGACCAATAAAATCTTTATAAAGATCAATGAAAAACTTAGATTTCCTTTTTATTTATTTTTTATGTTTGTTTTCCAGATTTGATATTTTTATTTTAATTTAATTTTGATTGATTTTGGCAAAAGAACAATTGAGAAGATGAGGAAAAGAAGATTTGAATCAATAGAAATGCCCAGTGAGAGAAGAAAAATAATTTTGACCAATGGAAATTGTTGGAGCAGATTTATTCTTGAAACAACTCTCATAATTTGAATTCATTTTTGCAATTGTAAATAGTGGTTTGTAGAATGGATAAAGAGACTTCTCTCTTCTGCAACTTTGTAATTCTTATAGCACTATTGTAATAGGGATTTGGAGTTGTAGGTGAGAAAAGAGTGAAATCTCAGATCTGAGGAATATTAGGATTTATCTTTTGCAAATCTGAACTGTGTATGGGAGACAGGGCTTGCACTATTGCAACTCTTTGTTTTAACAACAACGTTTATGCTTTGAAGGAGATTGTAGGAGATCAGATTCAAAGAACAAAACAAGACAATAGGTTCAAATTAATTTGCATTAGAAATACTATTATTTTTAATATGAAGTCCCTTTTTGATGACATAATTATGTTAATTGGATTTATATAAGTATTATTGTCGATATGAATTCATGTCTTACACAATTAGCTATTTAATCTATTTCTCTCATAAATTTGTTGTTAATGGTGTCTTTTTCCTCTAATATATTAAGATAAGATTCTTGAGTAGCTATTTACTCATAAATCTGATATCTAATTATGATTTAATTTCCATTAACATTATGTGAATTACTCACTAATATTTTTTTATTTATTGTTCATGGTTAATAGATCTCTGAAAAATATGTTTGACAATCATAATATTAGTTCATTGAACTACTTCATTAGCTGCATATTCATCTTAAGTCAGACATGCTTAAAATCCCAATCATTTAATTATTTTTCTCTCGATTGAGTTAGATCTACATCTTTCTAATCGAGACAGGTTTGGAATTTCTTTCCTTTTACTTGCATTCAAGGATTAGTTTACATTTAGATTTAATCATTACATTTCTAGAAGTCCTCTTATCAAAGAGGAAAACTTTAGTTGTGGCTTGGCTAAGCCCTATATCAACTTACGGATCACTTTCTTTCCTGGGCTCAGCAAGAAGGCTGATGTAATGGCATTTCTCTATTGGTAAGGAAAAAACATACTTTAAACCAACAGAGATAGATAGAAGGTAATTGGACCTAGTTTAACCAAATAGAACCACCATTCCAAACAGAGGATGCGTTGTTTTAAATTCCTGACTGGGTGGTCTCCCTTATAATGTTGAGGGAAAGATTTCAAGCCTACAACATTTTTAGCGATAGAAGGAAGGCCATAGTAAAATTGTCTCTCTGATGATTTTGTGCTTTAAAATTTTATTTTATTACTATGGCTCCATTCAAAAGACTTCCTTGGATTTGATTTATTGGATCTCATCCAACTTCCACTTCGATAAACGCAATCCAGGCCCTGTCTCAGGGAAAATACAATGGTAAGACATATGATTTTAGTCATCTCCTTCAATTTATTTTAAGTTGCCATAATTTCAATATTGATGAAGATATTATTTATAGGATTTTCACACTTACTTTTACAGGCAAAGCCAAAGATTGGTGTTTATCACTTCCTATTGCCTCTGTACATAGCTGGGACAAATTTTTGAAGATTTTCCTTTACACATTTTAGGAATATGATTATGAAAAGGTGTGTGATCAATTAGAAGAATTGCGTAGGATGGAAGGCGAGATTTTGTATATGTTTTATGTAGGAATTTACATGGTAAGTTCCTCAGATAGAACACCAAAAGACACTTCTCACAAACAGATCACAGATCAATACACCAGTGTTCTTGACGTGGTTAAAACCCTCAAAGAGGGAAACAGTCCATGGCTTGAGCGAACGCGCCACTTCAGGCAATTTATTAATAAAATAAAGAAAATTTACATAAGCTTCTCTCATGAATGGTCACCGTACAAATTCCCCTCCATGCTTTTTAAATAGAGATCATGGATCAATCAGGTGTTAAGCCACAGATAAAGTGTTGGTAATACCAAGGAGATAATGAACCATCAGATCACTTCATGTCTAGAACATATCGTGACCGTCAGATTGTAAGTTACAAATGTGCATAGTAAAGAAACACACTTTACCTAACTCTACACTAGACCAAGTTATACTTAACCATTTCCTATGTGTCGGAACATCCCCCCTTAAGAAGAACTTGGGATAGGATTGAAGGATGTACAAATATGACACAATAGGAGAAGGAAGGGGGCATTAGAGCCTATCCCCCCTTAGTGACAACTTCTTGAACTCCAACCATAAATCGAAGTTTAGTAAGCTTCACCTCTGTGAGAGCCTTTGTAAAGATGTCTGCAACTTGTCATCGGTTGAACAATATTGCACTTCAAGAACATGGTCATGAATGAGCTTTTCTGATGAAGTGCATGTATAGTTCAATGTGTTTGTTGCGCTGATGTTGGATTGGATCTTTGCATAGTTTAATGGCACTTTAATCACACCAAAGTGTAGTCAGATGCTACTGCTAAAAGCCAAACTCTGATAGGATTTGATGAAACTATAGGTATTCCTTACTAGCTTCTACAACGCCACGATACTCTGCTTCTGCTGAAGAAATAGAAATGGGACTTTGTTTCTTGCAAGCACATGTAATAGGTCCAGAACCAAGAGTGAAGACATAACCTGCAGTAGACTTCCCATCATCAGAGTCACCAGCCCAATCAGAATCATTGAAACCAACCAATAGAGGAGATGCTTCTGCATTGTAATGAATCCCAAACTGAATTATACCTCAAAAATAATGAAGTATTATTTTAGCTGCTTTCCAATGACTTTCATGTGGGTATTGCATAAACCAAGCAATAAGGCCAACAACAAAGGAAAGGTCAGGACGGGTATGGGTCATATACAAAAGTTTTCCTACAAGCTGACGGTATAAGGTAGCATCAACTTCAGGGGAAGTACAAGTGGCTGAAAGTTTGGCTCTGGACTAAAAGGGAGAAGGGGTTGGCTTACAGTGTTCCATGTGAAAGTGGCGTAGAAGATCATAGGAATACTTGGATTGGGAAAGGGAAATACCTTCCTTGGATTGCAAGACTTGAAGACCAAGAAAATAATGCAAGTGTCCTAAATCTGTCATTTCAAATTGCTTTTTAAGGCTGGACTTTACATGGTTTATAAGGTTGGGATCACTACCAGTAAGGATAAGATCATCAACATAAAGAACAAGAATGATAAGATACTTACCCACTTTCTAATATTATCATAATGACACCTAGAAAAGCCAGTATCAAAAAGAAAGCTATCCCTTTCAGCATACCAAGCCCGAGGGGCTTGCTTGAGACCATAATGAGATTTCTTAAGCCGACATACAAGGCTGGTTTCTGTTTGTATAAAGCCAGAAGGTCGTTCCATATATATTTCTTCATGCAAGTCCCCATGCAAGAACGCAGATTTAACATCCATCTGATGGACTTCCCATTTGAAAGATGCAACAAGGGAAAGAACAAGGCGGATAGAGTTCATTTTGGTAACATGGGAGAAGGTTTCAATATAGTCAATGCCTTCAACTTGTGAAAAACCCTTAGCAACAAGATGAACTTTATGTTTATCAACTTTTCCATCTAATCCAAACTTGGTTCTATAAACCCATTTGCATCTAACAAGTTTTCATCACTTTGGAAGAGGAACAAGATCCCATGTATCATTTGCCAATAATGAACGATATTCTTCATTCATAGTTGCATCCCAATCTGAATGGCTTGAAGCTTTTGCAAAGGTGTTAGGATCATAATTCGCTGAATCTTGAGCTAGTAAAAAAGAGGCTCTATCGAACGGAGAACGTGTACGTCACTGATCTATAGGATCACCTGCAAGAGCACCTGCTGCATCACGAGTAGCACAGACACATTTTTGAAGTTGAGGAGCTGAAGGAGGATCCTGAGAAGGTGGGGGAGGATTTTCATCATCATTGTCATCACCTGAAAAAGAAATAGTTTGAGAAGTAGAAGGGATAGAAAGAGGTGGCACATTCGTCGAACTAGGCTCGTAAGCCGATATATTTTCAGCAAACTTTACATCTCTTCTAATGATAACATTTTTGGACTTAAGTGGAATAAGTCTATATCCATTGACATCTTCAGAATATCCAACAAAAATACATTTTTCACTCTTAGATTCTAAAGTTTTATGTTTCTCATCTAGAATATGGGCCCATGGTTCACTTCCAAAAACACGAAAGTGACTTACATCTAGTTTAATTGAATTCCATGCTTCTTTTGGAGTGATATTCTATTAAATACTTTACTCTTGAGTTTTAAGAAGTATACCCAAGTGTGATTTACTATGTAATTTGCACAGTTAATTGCTTATGCCCAAAAATTAAGACTAAGTCCTTTAGATTGAAGCATACAATTAGCCATTTCCTTTAAGGTGCGATTCTTCCTTTCAGCGACAACATGTTGTTGTGGAGTATATGGAACAGTATGTTGCATTTGAATTCCATGCTTAGTGCAAAAGTTGATGAATTTGTTGTTAACATATTCTCTGCCATTATCATATTTTAGCTTAAGAATTTGATGTCCAGATTGTTTCTCAAAAAAGGCCTTAAAGACCAAAAACATGTTAAATACTTCACTCTTGAGTTTTAAGAAGTATACCCAAGTGCGTCTGGAGAAATCATCAATGAAAGTTAAGAAATACTTGTAACCGGAGAATGAAACCACTGGAAGTGGACCACATAAATCACTATGCACAAGTTGTAAAGGGGTTGAGGCATGCCAAGAGGCACATTTTTCAAAACTATCACGATAATGTTTTCCGAGTACACATTTGGAACAAACACCATCTCTTCAAGATACCATCGGAAGACTTGTCACCATATTTTGTTTATATAGATTTTGAAGGGAGCGGTCGTTTAAGTGACCAAATCATTCATGCCAAAGTTTGCTCACTTCATCATTATGAGCAACAAATACTGAGGGAAGAGTTGATGACCCAAAGTTGTTAAACTTATACAATCTTGTAGAATCATCAGCAATGCTAGTAGCTAAAATCTGTCTAGGATCTGTTAGGTCCTTAATTACAACATCATGAGGTGAAAATTCAACGATTTTACCTTCACCTGAATGAGTTATCTCGTATACAGATAGAAGGTTGCAGGATAAGACCGGAACACATAATACATCATTAAATTGGCCATTATCTAGATGAATAGTTCCAATCCCTACAACACTAAGAAATCTATTATCACCAACATATATATTTTTGGTGTTACAATCATTCAAAGAAGAAAACATGGCTTTGTTTTTTGCCATGTGATAAAAAGCTTCAGAATCAATGAGCCACTCATGAGAATGAGAAGAAGAAGATACATTTAGTGCATAACCAAACCGATATGCTTGACAACCACATGCAGAAAGTGTTATTCCTGAAGCTGAAGTTGAAGTTGAACAGTGTTCCAAATGGATGTTATGCTTCTTCATTGCTGCTTCCAAGGCTTCCATCTTTTTAAAGCATTTGGATTCTAAGTGGCCATCTCCATTACAAAAGTTGCAATGTCTATCGGCCTTCTTCCCTTTGTATTTATTTGCCTTATCATTTTGTTGAATTGATTTTTCATTTTGAGATTGAAATTGCTTAAGACCCTTGTTTGGTTTAGGACCATTCTTTTTAGGATACTATTTCTTAGGATTCTTTGAATTTGGTTGTTGTTGTGCGGCTAAGGCTTTCTTAGAAAAGTTTACAAGATTAAGAAGACCAAGATGTAAGAGTTTTTCTTGTTTTCTTATTAAAGAATCACAAAAGACATCAAAAGAGGGGGACTTGTAGTCTTGTCCTTGAGAAATAAAAACTTCTCTGGTACAATGGAAGGTGGAAACAAACATAGAGTAAGTTGGTCCCAACTTAATAAGAACGGAATAAATAAGGCTGCCATCTTCTTTCTCAACCTTAACACCTTCCAAGAGAAGTTTAAGAGTCTTGAACTTGGACAAAAAATCTTCAATGGAAGAAAAATTATTGCGGTCCAACGTAAACAACTCATTTTCGAGTTGATTGGCTCTAATTTCATTTTTAATTCCAAAAACTTTAGTGAGTTGTTTCATTGCTTCATTAGGAGTATAAAGTTTTATGATATGGAATCTAAGGTCTGGAGAAATAGACATCCCTATCAACCCATGTGCTTGATCTTGCATATTTTCTCATTTGGCTACCTTATCTTCATCTTTAGGTTTAGTTTCTTGGCCTAAGACTATTCTGTAAAGACCTTTACTTCTAAGTAAATCCACAATGTAAGACCACCATTGGAAGTAGTTGGTGCTGTCAAGAATAACTTGGCATGGATTTTCTATTTTAACAGAAACTGAAGCTGTAGATGTTGAAACTAAGTGTTCCAATGGAAAGATCTCGAAATATTAGGTAGATTAAAAAAAACCGCTTCCGAATGAAGAAATTATGCCTTTTTGAAGAAAAGATGTTGAAAATCCCGACGAAGTGCGTGATGTGCAAAAGTGAATGATAATGTTATATTTTTTTAAACCCCCTAGCCCCTCCCCTTCCAAACTTAATCTAATTAGCTCACTTTAAAAAAAAAAATTATGTAACCCGCTTTTATAAATAAGTGAAAGTCACTTTTACAATGGTACTTTATGAGTTACCCACTAAATTGTAACTTAAATAAAAGATAAAGAGACTTTAGAATTATAATTGACTCACTTTTTATAATGAATGAGAACACTTTTACATAAAGTAACTTTAAAACATAATTTACGTGTGCTTTTTGAAAAAATAACTCAACAAAAAGAAAGACTTGAATTCAAGACCTCTATTCTCATAAAGTAACTTTGGACCAAGTGAGCTAGTTTAAAAGGTTAGTAATTTTTTAAAAAGAGGAAGGGTTTTTTTGTCACTGAAGTTTTGGGGTGCGTGCTTACTTGAAAAGGCCATTTTTGTCTATAAAACAAAAAACCACACAACCTAACACAAACATACAAGGCCCGAAAGCAGTCAGAAATAGTAGATATAGGAAACGACAGTTGAACGCAGTTGTATTGACTTCCAATTTGGATCACCAATGGATGCGGCCTTCAAATAGTTCTGATACCATGTAGGAATTTACAGGGTAAGTTACTCAGATATAACACCAAAGAACATCACTCACAAAAAAATCACAGATCAATACACCAGTATTCTTGACGTAGTTAAAACCCTCAAAGAGGGAAACAGTCTAAGGCCTAAGCCAACACGGCCACTTTAGGCAATTTATTAATAAAAGAAAGAAAATTTACATAAGCTTCTCTCATAAACGGTCACCCTACAAATGACCTTCCATGCTCTTTAAATAGAGATCATGGACCAATCAAGTGTCAACCCACGAATCAAGTGTCGGTAACACTGAGGAGAGAATGAACCATCGGATCACTTCATGTCTAGAACATATCGTGACCATCGGATTGTAAGTTACAAACGTACATAGTAAAGAAACAAACTTTACCTAACTCTACACTAGACCAAGTTATACTTAACTATTTCTCATGTGTCGGAATATCCTAATATTTTATATTAGATTCAATTAATTTTAATGCAATTTCAAACCAAAGATTTGCCTCCTCAATTCTAATTAATTAAATGGTTCAGACATTTAGTGTCTCTTGCCTATGATAACTATCAAGAACCAAAAATTATATCTTTTATTAATAGCGATACACTTGCTCAAAATGGAAATTATGATTCTTCACAAATGAAATTACAAATGCTAATCATTGTGCCAGAAATGTTCCAAATTTACACAATGTTGTCAAGTAAAAATTCAACAAAATGAACAATCTACTAGCAACAATCAACAACAATTTAATCAACCACATAATGACAACAATGCACAGTCTACTGTTGAAATAAATTCACAATTTGTTGATAATAAATTGCAAATTATGGAGCAACTCAGCAACAATTTAAAGATCAATCAAATGCATGAAAAAGACAAATTGTCTATTTTGAAAAATCAGATAGCATCTATGCATAGAGAAACCTTCAGGTATATATCTTCAACTACCTATTTTTCTCTCTACTTTGATATATATAACAATATTAATTTAATTCATAATCAATCAACAATCTCTTTGAATTCAAATTTAATTCTAGATACAGAGGAACTAATATTAATAATGACTTATTAAATATTAGTAAAGAAAATTTAATCAATAATTCAATCAATAATCCTGAAGATTCTCTTAATTTGCTATTCAATCACTTGTCTGGTTCTTATTTATTTAATTAAGAGGAAAATAACATTTATAAAGTTATTTATGATGATGACTTGGAAAATGAAAATGTTCAACCTCTTTTCTCTTCGGAAATGGTTTTGTCTGATTCTTTAGTTGAATCTATTTTTGAGGATAAAAGAAAATTCAATCAAAGATTTATTCTGGTCCATTCTAATTTTCAAACGTACAATCATCATATTAAATTTGGTAATCAAGGACCTATCCCAATTTTTTATTCCTACGATGATAAAGTACCATTTTTGGGTCATAAGTTTGAAAACTTCCTATTTCCGCAAAATAATGCGAACAATGAGTTTAACTTTATAATTTCTATTGATAATTATGGGAAATAAATATTTGCAAATGAGTCTCAATCATGTTGTACCATTATTTGTAACATTAATTTGTTTCATTTTCAGTTCCCTCAGTTTAAATTTGTTTTTCTTTCGAATTTCATTTTTTAAATTTTGAACACATTGTACTAGCAATTTGAGCATTCAAATTGTAGACACTCATCAAGTGCATTAATAAGCTTGTATGAAAATCAATTCCACAATTTCAAGCATAAACATCGACTACTTATTTTGAAATTTTATTTGTTCATGCTTGACCAATTTATTTATTTATTTATTTTTCTGATTTTCAAATGAATTCTTTAAAAATCTTGGCACTTGAGAGTGCATCATTATATTCTGATGAGCAATGGGACACTTTTAGAAACCTTTTAAATGTTCATCCATACTTTATTGATCTATTTGAAAAATATATCGAAATCCCACTTCTCGGGAATATTTCTGATTTCGCTAGTGTTCAACAGGCTTCAATATTTAAAAATGTATCATTCAATCCAAGCCTGATGATTCCTTTTCTTTTGAACTTCCTTCTTTCAAACATTCGCTGAAAGACATGCTTATTTTTATGATCCTGTAGAGAAAATTTTGGAGGAATTTCGAGGAATTATTTTTGTAAATAAATTTATTTTGCCAAATTTGTTAATTGTACATAACATGCATAACTCTTTTTTTAATAATTTAGTTGCAGTCTTACTCATGTTGATTGACCTATACATACATGCAAGAGTTAAAATGAGAGAATGGTTACATTAGAAATACAACTATACCTAGCCATGTTTCCTTTCATTCAGTTAGAATTAGGAATAAATTAATTTAGATTTAGATTCATTTTTTGTTTGCATTTATTTCATTATCGCAGATTTTTAATAAGCAAGTAATGAATCAAAGTTTTTCTTGACATCCCCTTTCATTTTTTGGCAAAGTGGCTTACAACATATCAATGTTCTTATATAGTCTTATTATATACACTTTGTAATGTGCTTGATTGCATTGCTTTCACAAAACTTTATGACATTGTTAAACATGATTTTGTAATAAAAGCATATATGAAGAAATTCCAAGGAATTGTTATGGCTTGACCATTTTTTATTCACAAGTACTTTTAAAAGTTCATTTTCACCACTCTTGTCCTCCGATATAAATTTGAAGTGGATGCAATTTGGAAGTTCATTACTTAGCATTTTAGAGAAAATAAATAGATGATGTTGAAGATCTGTGAATTTTTAGAAATGCATGGGAGAAATTGAATATTCATGAAGTAAACTTACAATCAATATTCTTCCAGGTATACATTAACAAGTTCATCTTCATCTGTTGTTAGTTTCTCTTTTTCATAGTTTATTTCTTATCCGGGTTTTGTTTATTTTGCAGGTCTTCATTGACTTGATTTTGAAAACTTGAGATAAAGAAGCAACCAACCCTCTCTAATCTGCAACATGCCCAGGGAAGTATTTGTTGTTTCAATAGAATTTGGGTATTCTTTGATTTGCTTCTATTCATATTTTCTTTCTATCACACATTTAGCAATATGATTCACTAATCATATCTGTCTCTCATCAATGCAACTGAAATGAGATGTTTAGACTCTTTATTGCTTAGATTTGCTACAAACAGAAGAAAATATGCACAAAACTCTTGCAATGAATAATCTTATCCATGATTTTATCTATGCATGTTATGAATCTCACATTTGTCAGTTCAGTCAATTTTTTTTTCCATTGTGCTAATTCATTTTACATCTGTTTCAGTCGCATTTCTTTTTCCGAATCGATTCGAGGCCTATATCTAATAATTATCGAATCTCGATTTTAGTTGTTCACTTTCCAATATCGGATTCTTGGGTTTATGTTATATCGAAACCATTTGATAACACTTTCTGAGGCATTTCCCTGAGACCCACAAATTCTATTTTATTTTATCTACTCAAAATCCTTGATCTCAAAATCTCGTAGAAGTCATGATGAACTATTATCATATCTGAATTCTAATATTATATTTTTAGCACATATTAATTTTGAGCTTCATTTTATTTAAACTCTCATTTAAAAAGCTTTACAAAAAATATTTATATTGGAATTTCTGATATTAGAAGTGAAAATCAATTAAATCTCCAAAAATAAATTCCGTTGAACACATTTAAATAACAAAAGCTTTATTTATCATAATTTTATCTATTGGAAAATTGTTCCCATTTCAAAAGTCTTTTTTATTGGAGCTCTTATTTATTGCCTTGATTCTCTCGGAAACCTTGAAACTTTGGACTATTGAGTTAAGTTTTCTCTTAGGCCTCTAATCATTTCATTTTGATCTTTCACTCTGCTCACATGAAGTCCTATTTGATTATTTTTGTATATATATGCTTACTTTCATGTTATCATCGTGGACAAAAGCTTGGATGTATTCTAATTATAATTTCATCAAATCCATGTATTCATTCATCGTGATGACTTTGTGACTTTGGGGATATACATTCTTCATGGTATGTGCACATGGGATTATTTTTACTCATTGGCAATCTTTCTGGCTAATGAGAAATTTCATCACATATGGTTTGTTTACATTTTTGTATTTATCTCACTATTGGATGCCCATTTCATTATCTCAATCACCATTTAGTGTGCATCTTCATTTGTTTTTCAAGGCAATATTGAGCAACCGCTATAGTAATACAACAATTTGTAAGGAATTTGGAACAGGAATAGATAATGAATCATGGTTAAATCATGTTTGATTTCTCTTATATATCACTCCATATTTAGCATGCAAAATTTCAAGACCTCTCCATCTACAAATGCATTACATTGTTTTGGACTTTGTCTTGATTCTCGATAATTTATGAGAATCACAGAGTGAATATAAAATTTAAAATATTAAGAGAAGAATCACCACCACAAAAGCACATCATTATTCTCATTTCTGATGGATTTGATGACCTAGACATCAACACAAAGTGTCAGCCAAATGTCCTCCCAGTGAATGCTTCACTCGCAAAGCCTCAACAAATCTCTTCCATTTCCTTATCATCAATACAATCAACAATGTCTACCAAACCAAGCAGGTTCCTCGAACACTCAAACTTCTTATTAGGAAGAGCCTTTGTTAGTATGTCTGCTACATGTTCATCTATCGAGACATACTCCAACTTCACGATCCCATCCTACACCAAATTCCTAATAAAGTGGAAGTTATTGTTGATATGTTTCATTCTAGCATGAAACACAAGATCTCCAGACATCTTGATACAACGTTGATTGTCACAATTAATCACAATAGGACCCAGGGACTTCTCGAACAAATGTCAGAAGCTTTTTTAACCAAACAACTTCCTCTCCTAATTCACATGCAGCCACATATTCTGCCTCAACACTACTTAACACAACGTGATCTTACTTTCTACTTATCCATGAGATCATAACAGCTCCCAGAGTAAAACATCCTCTAGTAATGTTCCTTCCATCGGTCTCACTGCCACCCCAATCAAAGTCTGTGAAGCCAATGAGCTTGACTTCCTTACTATCATACTTTAGGCATTTATATATAGTGCCACGAAGATACCTCAATATATGTTTGGCAGCGATCCAGTGATCATGACAGGGCTCCAACTGAAACTGACTAAGAAAGTTTACTACAAAACATATATTTGGCCTAGTATTTACCAGATACATTAGGGAACCCACCAACTGTCTATAGGAGGTAGGATCCATGAGATTAGAGTTAGAGTCTCTCAACTTCTTGAGATTGGTGATCATAGGAGTAGTCATTGGTTTGGAATTCATCATCCTGAATTTCTGCAACAACTTGAAGATGTACTTTCCTTGCCCCAAATATATCTTCCCAGGTCTCTGCCATACTTCTAGACCCAGGTAATAGTGCATCAATCCTAGATCCTTCATTTCAAATTCAGTTGCCAACATCTTCATGCATTCCTGAATTCTTTGCCCCACACATGTGATGAATAAATCATCCACATATAGTAGAATAATAACAGGCTCATCTTTCACGACCTTGATGTGGAGATTTGGATCAACAAAACTCTTTACGAACCCAATTCTAAGTAGATATGCATCCATCCTTGCATATCATGCCCTAGGTGCTTGCTTCAAACCATATAGGGCCTTCTTAAGTCTGTGAACGTGAGTCCCTGATATTAACTTCAAAGCCTCTGGGTTGTTCGATGTACGCTTCCTCATCAATGGTCCCATTTAGAAATGTGGTCTTCACATCCATTTGATGGATATTCCACCCCATTGTAGCAGCCAATGAAACCAACGATCTAATGGTAGTGTACCTTGTTGTGGGTGCAAAGGTTTCTTCATAATAAATGCCTTCCTTTTGAGAGAAACCTCTTGCAATGAATCTTACTTTGTACGTGTCTATACTTCCATCAACAACATGTTTGATCTTATAGATCCATTTTGATGTGACCACTGATTTGTCACTAGGTCTAGGAACGATTTCCCAAACCCCATTCTTCATGATGGATTGATATTCTCCTTGCATTGCTTTCTTTCAAACCTCTTGATGTGTAGCTTCCTTTAATGTAGATGGTTTGACTTCAATCAATTTCATCATATATGCAGCATAACCAGAATATCTCTTTGGTCTCTTTCTTTCCCTAAAGGTTCCATTCGCAGCTTCATGTCCTTCAACATCTTCTAATGTAGCTTTCAACCAATTTGGGCTTTTCCTTGTGGTTGGGATGACCACCAATTAAATAGGCTCACTTGGTCCTTCTTCTTCGAGATTCGTAGTAAAGTTTTTCATGAACTTCTTCTTCTTCAAATATGGGAACTTCTTCATCATCAGAATCAATAGGAATATCTTTTGATTTCTTGTATGCTTGATTTTCATCAAATATGATATCTCTGCGTACTTCAATATATCTTCCTTCCTTGAAGTAGATTCTATATGCTTTTGAAGAGAGACTATATCCAACAAATATTCCCTTGATACTTGTAGAATCCAACTTCTTTCGCTTGTCTTTTGAAACATGGATGTACGCTGGATTGATTCAAAGGTGATCCATGTTGGAAAATCAAAGCAATTATATTAGGGTTTGATTCTCCTTTCTTTATAATTACTTGTGAGTGTGTTGCCTTCTTTTATTTCTTTATTATCTTATCTTTCATCAAGCAATTACCATATAACGTGTGTATGAAGATCACCAAACAAGAGACAAAATATGTAGGCACTATGCCAAGGCAAAACCCCCCTCCAGGGGAACACACAGTCAAGAAAAATCTTCCTTTCAATAGTATTCTTTGAGACTCTTCACCCTAGACAAAGACCAAACCTTCCCTCCACACCAAGTCAGCCTCCCAGATCTTCAACCTCCTTTCCAACTACTTCAATTAGGTAGCAACTTCCAGCATCAGTGAAACTTGGAAGACTTCGATCTCCCAAACTAGGGCACGAAACAGAGGGAGAGGCACCAAAAGTTCAATTTTCTTCTTCTCCTTAGACTTCCCCAAACTCACACTTCCTTAGACCCACTTCTTCCTACTTTGCACTTCTCCAGCTTCTCTTGAGATATCAAACTTGCTTGAGATGCGATGCTTCAAATGACTTCGACTTGCTTCTATTTATAGGCTCCAAGTGAGGTTGAATTAGTGTCCTTAGGCCGACTTGATCCCTTCTGGCTGACTTGGTGTTGAGTATATATAAATTATATTTGACTCAATAGTAAACCTTTTTACATGATTCAAAAGCCCAAGAATGGTCTCTTTGAATATATAATGCCTATAAACTCAATATTAATCCTAGGAGCCCACAATGGGGACTTTGACTAATATAATGATGACCCAAGCATGAAACCCATGCTTTAATAAGTCTTTGTTACAATAATAAAAATTCTTTTCTTTATTCTTGTACATTTCATGATGACTCAAATACATTAAATGTTTGACTGCAGGGCTGACTTTAGTTTGATTGAGTTTGACTTTGGTTTTGCTGACCACTTTGGGCTAAATTTGACCAGCAAGGAAGGCTGAATTTGACTAGGTTTGACCGAGCTCCAAGTGCACTGGTTGTTGCTACCTTGACCACCATTGACTTTCTAGTTAAGGTTGTTTGAATGATGTTGACTGGACACAGAATACTATTGTTTCGACGGGGTTGTTTTGGACAGTGTTTTGGATCATCCTTTGTCAAGTCAACTTTGACTTCGACTTCATCATTGTACATTATTGGATTCTCTCTCTATTGAACATTTGATATTTATAATAAGAATGATAAAGTATTTTTACCCATCTTCAGGCTTTTCCCTGGCATTAGCCAAATATTGGTATTCTCTTGTCTTGGCTTGTTTTCTTCATTTATTGTTTATGTTCTATCTATAGTTACTTTCAATGTGAATTAATGGTTTATGTGATTGTTATTGGAAATTAAGTGGAAATTGTCATTGGGCTAATAAAAGGACATTGAAGTAATTGTTGCAAGCATAGAACATACCATTGTTATTTAAAATTAACATTTGTCTATGTTGAAGTTCGACCTCTCAGAATTACCCAAATACTCGACCTTGTTGCTACTTATAAACTTAGACCTCTACCTAGAAACTGCTACCCAAAAAAACCTTAAAATTTCACATGTGCGAGGTTAATCAAGAGGGAGAATGCATGAGATATATTTGTCCTTCTTCATCCTCCTTTTCTTCTGCCTCGTTTTGATGCCCAAAAAATGTCTTTTATCTTGTGTGAACCGAATTACCCAAGAGGAGGTCAAATGTTATATATATAGTGATTATGGCTTGCAAAGTGGGTGTCTCTCTACCTGGGGCCAATTTGACCATATTTGGAGCAAAACATTCAATTTTGAAAATTCAAAATCTCTTTTGGAACTAACATGAAGAACATGGCTTACATTTTTCATTGTGTTTATATATATATATATATAGAGAGAGAGAGAGAGAGAGAGAGAATATTAATTATGAAGATCGACCATAGCTACAAAATTTAACACAACACAGAGGACATGTTATATATTATATATTAAAAAATAATGTATTTAAAAAGATATAACAAATTAGTGAATTATACATAAAATATGAAATATATTGAGCATTTACATGATGATGATACAAATTCAATCATCCAACTATTGCATTATAATCAAAATAAAAAGTGCAATCCATCTCTAAACCAAAAATACATCAACAAAGAGGCCCTAAATGGCCCTTAGAGTAAAAAAAAGTCATACTATAACAAGTAACTAGTACTACATATCATCAAAATCATTGCCTATATTGGGACCCTCATCATCAATATCACCCTCTAAACATTAACATAAGATAATAAAAAAAACTTAACATGTCAAATTGATATTATGTTAAGTGACGGGTACATTTTTACTAGGCTCATGAAAGAGCAGTTCAACAATCAACGCCACCAACGTCGAGCTATATATAGGGCATGGTCTTAATTAAATGCTAGTTACATACCCTCATAGATGACAGACTCCAATAGAGACATTTCAATCCCTCTAATCCTGAAATCTTGACAATTGTTAAGTCTATTGGATTTTGAGTGGGATTTAAAATTATATTTTCTCTATATGAAATCCAATGAGGTGGGAACCACAGTCAAACATCGTGCGTCAATTAATGGTAATGTTAAAAATTTAAGTAAAATGACCAAGATGAAAAATAAAACATTAGCATTAATTTCATAACATTAGTAGGGCCTAGACAAATCCACTTCCCAACACTTGGAATCCCTTCTAACATTGCTTAATTGCCCTTAGATGCACTCCAAAAACATTGAGAGTTCCAAACATGTTACTGAATTGTGTGAGAATGAGGCAATAAATCTATTTCAAGATGCCTTTTCACTGGGCACATGTCTAAATTTCAAGACACCATTAGGGCTCATGTCTGGCATGAGTCAAACTTGTGTCTGACACGTGAAATATGTGACATAAGGGGGGGAGGACATGCCATGTTACATAGTTCTTCATATTCTTCACAAATCATGGAGGAGCTTTTTGGAGGTTTAATTGGTGAAGTCAATTTCAAATCTTCTTTAGAACCACAAGAAAGAGATACTAGATCCTGAGGACAAGGGACTGTTAGGTGTTATAGATCTCTGATATATGTGTTGGATCCAACAATAGTACTCACTCCAGTATCTCAAGGCACTAACTAAGGAAGCTCAATCGTGCCCTTAACCACACTACTCGACTACCCAACAACTAGAGGTTGGTCTCTGCAAGTGTTATTCTCGACGTAATATAGCAACAATATGGTTGAATAGCTTATCTAAAGTTGGTTCCAAGAAAGTGAAACCATGTGTAGTTCCTGCATGTATTCCTGCCCAACCACTATTTTACCCACTAAATGATAGATCATGTTTTATTTAAAGACGTCAAAACACACCTCTAAAAAAAATAAAAATGACCTTACTAATCCTAGAAAAAACTCCTAAAATTACCTAAACTTACGCAATACATATCTCATATATTATAAGGAGTCATAATCCAAAGAAAAAAAAAATCACACAGTATTCATTGTCTTCTCGACATTTTGAAATTTTCAGAGCCTAAAACTTCACAAAAAAATTATAACAAAAATTTTAAGATGGTTCTTTTAGAACTGATTTCAGGTTAGTCACAAATCCTATCTTCCATAGACCATATCTCCATAATTATAGTGAATCATAACTTGAAATTTTTACCATGTGTACTTCAATAGTTTGACTCTGTCTCCTCAAAATTCCGTTGTTTGAAGCATCTCAAAAGAAAACTTTAATGCAAATAAAAAATGACTTGTTTGAGACTAATTTTAGGATTAGTGTATAGAAAACCAAAACTTGAAACTTTGACCACATGTACTTTATTTCTCCCTAGTCTCCTCAAAATTTAGCAACCTAAAGCTTCACAAAAAAAATGGCAAAAATGCCACAAATTCTTGATTGAATGAGGAAAACCCTAGGATCATCGCTTAGATATAATGTTATGAACCATGCACTTTAAAAATGATAATAAGTCAATGAATACAATCCACTTCAAGGGGAAAACCTCCTTTTACAATGAATTCAATACATAAGACAAGATGAGATGCTCCTAACACTAGGTCTCTTGGTATATCTATAGGAGACAAAGGGTACAGTAACAAACTTTAGCATATTTACTATATAACAAATAAAACTAACAATGGATGCTTATTAGGACCTTAATATAGGGGCCCATGAGAATTAGTGGATGACCCTATCCTTTTTTTCCCTATGGAATACACATTTGAGGGAAACCCTCTAAGCACTTCCCCTCATTGCAAGGGGATGGTATGTAGGGTAAACCAGTGAGTTGTATTTTTGGCAAACCTAACTTAGCAGGGACATCAGATGAGGCTCGATAATATCCACAGAGATAGCCAGCCCGAGGACTTGACCCTGACACCTCCTACTTGTAATTCACAACACTTAACCACTCAAGCTAACCCACTAGGCTTGGGAAGACCCTATATTTGCTGGTGTTTCTGATAAATTTTCCTCTTAAATTGGCTTCTTAGTTCACGACCCAAGAAATTTGTTTATCATAGCTTTCTAGTATGTTTTACTACTACCATGATAGTGGTTATTATCAAGTGAATAATGGATAAAATGATAACTTTAAAGTATTTTTCTACTTCAACTCCTGCGTTAATTTTCGATAGCTTCGTGTAAATGCTAAGCATTGACTCTTTGCTGGTACCCTTCTTGTTTTCAAGTTAGAGTTATCACCAACACAAGCTTCAATAGAACTGCATACCATCATATATTCTGAAAAAATTCAGTATTCTAAAGTTGCACATTCCAGCCATACTACCTGTAACGTGAAATTCCCTAGGAGCACTTCACAATTGAATACTTTGGCACAATAATTAAATACTTTGGTAGAACTAAGCCTTTTATAAAAATTATAATAGTGTAATAATCATTATAACCTGGCAGATTCCCAGCTTCCTAGTTTCAGTTACAATTGAAGTAATGAATGGGCCACAAAAATGGCCTTCAATCATTTCAGAAAACAGTAACACACTTTCGGAACATTTGAGTTTGTTCTATTGAAATGCTCAGAAATCAATGAATGCTGTACAAATGATACAATTTGAAAATCAACAACTAAAATGAAAATTAACTGTAAAATGCGAACTCCAAGTGGATACATCAATAACAAAAGTTGTCTGGTTGGAACTGTGAAAAATACAAATCCTGGATAAGGATAACAAATTTATGCCCTAAGCAGCTGAATCCAACAATGCTGTAAAGTATTCCGGTTTCCAAGAGAATTTCCAACAACTCTACATTTCTGCCTACTAACCTTGCAAAACCGTGCCTAAGCCACCTGCAAATTTTTCCCATCTTTCAACTGAGAATTATGAAAAAGCTCTGATTTCCTAAGGAAAGGAATGATATGATGCTGGATAAATTTAGTCTGCCTTCAAAAAGTAAATGTATGAACCAAAAAAAAAAAAAAAAAAAAAAAAAATTAAACTACATTAACAAATACACAACACTCCCTAACCGCATTGCTTTCTTAGATGAACTAAAAACCAATGCTGAACCTCATATAATTCATGCCCATAACAGCTAACATCTTGGTGATTGATCCCCAAGGTCTTTGGGATGAAATACTACAGGCCCTACGGATCTAAACTAAAGAAACATCAATTGATGCACCAATCCCCAAAATCTGGAAATTATTTTACTATGATTGTTTTACTCAGATTTCAGGTTTCTTAACAATGTAGACACAAAAAATACTATTTATGTTAACCTTTACGTGATATGTTTTATCTGTGGCTGAATGCTAAACTTTCATATAACAGTTACTGCATGTAAAATTTAATAGATGATTGACACAGGCAAGCTGCTTATACATTTCCACTTGATAGTATTCACAAAAACAGTTCTACATTCAAAAAAGAATAGAAAATGAACAGAAGAAAAGACCTTATGTCAAACAATCAAACGCGCTCAAAATCATGGCAGAGAATAGAATAAAATGTCACGGTGGTAACTCCACAACATGTATGGTGGTGCTCCTCTCAATCCCCATCCAAACATTTTTTTCAGTGAAATTCAAACAATGAAAATTTATTTATCTCTAGAAATTGTCAGCAAAGATTCAACCTATCAAGGAAATATAATTATGCATCTTATAATGTTGCACAAAGCTTTTCAAGAATCAAGGCATGAGAAACACCTTAAGTTAGATTCCCAAAATGATGAAATGCGTTCAGTAACATCATGTAAAATGAGTTTGGTAATATTAATTAAAATTGAAAGATAAAACGTTAACAGGTGGTTTCTCCTACCTCACCAGCAGTCTTAACTAAAATTTGGTTTGAGTTGAATCCAACATCAGCCTCAGTTAAGATTATGGATACGATAAACAGCTTCTTCAGCTGTACATTGCTCAACCAAAAAGAAAATGAAATTATCTAAATGTGAGCAAATCATCAAAAGAGATTAATAGGCTTGGTATACGACAAAACAAACTACAAGACAAGCATACCAAGTTACTTCCACTCTGCCGAATCCTGTACAATCTACCAACATCTCTACTTCATGAAATGTAATCTAAATTGGACAGGACAACTACCCAGATTGGCTCCAGATAGGATGGAAGACTATCCAACTGACACAGATTATCAGGTATCTGGACATCCCTTTTGACATAGTGGTTTTGTAATAATGGAAGTGATTCCTAAAGTTCAAAGGAAAGTTCCAGAAAAAGGAACATCGTGATCTCCCCCTTGAAATGAAACTCACTTACTAGACATAATTCTAGCAACTGGCCATGTCCTTTAGGCTTCATTCCTCATTTCTATTCCTATACAGCAGGTTACAAAAGATTTTAGATGCTTCCAAGGATATTCCTCTGTAGTAAGAAAAAGGAGAGGATTTCTCCTGGTATATTTGCACAAAAGTGCAGTTTGAGCAGCAAAAGTATGGTAAGAGCAGTGAACAGAGAAGATCCATGGCAAGTTTTAGTTAAAGTATTCTTTGGAGATGACTATTGCTTTAGCCAGAATCAGGGGACCTTTTGATTCTAATACTGCAAATATCTTTAGCTTTTCAGGATTGCTAATACTTGCAAGAAATTAGAATACTAGCAGATTGTTTCCAGGTAGATGTATTAGAACTTTAGAGTCATGTGTCCAAGACACCGCTGGGATTTAGTTGCAATATCTATTTGGACATTCCCCTCACTTCAAAGTCAATTAGAATATCTGCAGCCGTTTCAGCAACAGTGAATGGAAAGGCTCCTCGACAACTTTACTTGGACATCACTTAGAGACAGATGTACATGCAGCCAGTATCATTAAGGCTTTTGAGATTTTAGATAAGCCAGATCCTTTATATTGCCAGAATTGCCAATATTTGCAAGAATTTGGTATGCTCAGCATATTGTTTCAAGGAAGTTGTCCAGGAAATTTGAATGGCAAAGAAATGTTTTGGGAGTTGGTTGTGAGCCATATTTGGACCTTTACCTCACTTCAAAGATCAGTAGGATATCTTCCTAATTCTATCAAAAACGTTCTCTAGGAAGGGGCTAAGACTGAATGAGACTATGGAAAAGGAAAAAGGGTTCTCAGTTGAAAAGATAACTGTTGATTTGGGGTGGCATCGGATGTGCTCTAGCCATGAAAATTGGTGGAGAGGCTAAAACACATGAGATCTCCAAGACCCGGAAATGGTTTGGGCAGATTCTTCCCCGTTTAGGAGATATTAAAATAATTAATATTTTTAATGGAGTCAATAAGTCTAAACTTAGGAAAAATAAAATATTAATGGGTATTAATATAAAACTGGGTTAGAAGGTTCCAAAAGACATGGATCAAGCCAAATCTAATCTTAGCCGTTGATTAGAGATGTAATCTCGGCCATTGAAGGACCAACAGGAAAAGTATAAGAGTATGCTTGAGCGTCAGTTGGAGAATACACCAAAGTGATCAGTCATTCGATTTTCTAGAGTGGGGTTTGCTAAGAAAAGTCGAATCAGTGATTAGTTTGCAACAAGGGGCAGTGAGTACTGGATAGAGAGGCAGAGATAGTGCCGAGAGACCAGCACAGAGGTAGAGAGGCAAACGCAGAAGCCAGAGCAAGCCATGCAGAGGCTAGCTGAGACAGCACAAAGGCCAGAGGGCCTGCGTCATCCACGTAGAGGGTAGCAGGAGTGACGTAGAAGGCCATAGAGGTTGCGCAGTGCCTCAGAGGGATTACGCAGAGGCCAGGAGGGCTGATGTAGTGCTTCAGTTGTGCTGGAGAGGGTTTTGTGGCGCAAATTTTCTGAATATCTGCTTTTGAATAGAGAGGTATTATTGCCAGATTATTTTCTTTGTCAAGTGAGCCAGTTTGGCATCCAATTGTACTCAGATAGATTGCATGATAAAATAACTCTCAGAATTGTTGCACCGGTTTTCCCAAGTTGGGCTTTTCTAGGGACGAGTTGTCCAAAAATAACGGTGTCACTTGTGTGTTTGCTATTTCTTTCAACTGTTGATCTGTAGACGGTTGAGACTATATTGTGTTTATTTCGATATTTATATGTTTAAATAACTTGTTGGTAATTAACAAGTAGGAGAAATAAACCAAAGAATACAGATAAAATTTCTAACGGGTAATACTTTGAATTTCAACATGTTATTGGAGTGTGGTTGCAAATCACAGGAGAGCTAAAGGCACCAGCTGAAATAGAGCATTTGCAGCATAAATAGTTGTCTTGAGTGACAGAAGTTGTTCCTTACAAAAAGCGGCAGAATAAGGGTTGATTCAGAGGGATTGCATCATCAATGTGGGTCAGAGAGAGGTCAGCGCAGAGGTTGAGGAGGGTAGAAAAAAGGCTCACGCAGAGACCAGGAGGGTTGACGCAGTTGGCTAGGGGAGCATTTCAGCTAATGTCGGGATTACACAGAGCCTAGAAGCTCAGTCCTTCAGTTGCTAGGGCTTAGGAAGATGTGGGCAGTTTGCGAGGAGTGAAGCTGGTGGGGTGTTGTGGGCAAAACAGTACCTAACAGGGCAAAACCAAGGTAGAGGGAGTCGCTAACGAGGCAGATTTCTAGCCAAGGAATCCACATCAGTGTTGCAGGTGCACAGAAGATCGGAGAGGTGCGACTTGACGAGTGGCAAAAGGATTTCCCGAAGGGAAATCGAGACTTAGAGGGAGTCTAGTAGAGAACTTCTAGACGGGAAGTAGCGACTCAGAGGGAGTCAAAGAGAGAACTTCTAGAGTGAAGTAGAGACTCGAAGGAGTCAACAGGAGGAGCAGAGAAATGGCCATGAATGCACTGAGGGATCAGGATAGGGTGGACAGAGCGTCCAACTTCGTCATCTGGAAGGCCAGGATCTTGTCTATTCTGTGTGCCATGAGTGCTCATGTACCTCTAGAAAAGAGCTGGGGAGACATCGAGTTGTATTCAGCAGGACTACAGGCGATGAGGGGCAAGATCCCTGAGGTACCCAAACTCTTGGATCATACCTTGCTACAGGATCCTTAAAATGAGAAGGAGCAGGATGGTGGATGTCGGTAGAAACGAATGCGGATGAAGCGGCAGAGAGTGCGACAATGCAAGAGTCTCGAGCAGCGTAGAACTAGCAAGCTGCAACATTGCGAGAGGCACAGAGAGGGTTGCAACAGTGCAGGATGGCACAAAGAGGTTTGCAAGGTGCGAGTGGCAGGGAGTTGTTGCAGCAGCGCTGTGGTAGTAGACGGAGCATGTGATAGTGGCAGAGAGAGCGTCAACATCGGGAGTGTGTCTAGCCTAACAAGGATGTCAATAGTTGAGTGGATCAGTTACTTACTTCTCAATAACAAAGTTGCAGTGCAGTAGCAGTTGGCAGTAGCACAATGCAACATGATGAGAGGGGGTTGCAGTGCAGATGCAGTGTTGGGAGAAAGGACCAGCAACAGCACGGATGCAGCAGTGGCAGTGGCAGAGCCATGGGCAGCAGTACAAGATCCAGCAATGCAGAGGAAGTTGGGCAGGGAGGCCTAGCATCAGCACAGGAACCGATCCCATATAATCAGAGTGATGCTCAGTTAGAGTATTACTAGAGCATAGTCCTCGCTAAGAGGGAGTGTTGATTTTAGGGTAACATCAAATGTGCTCTAGCCATGAAAATTAGTGGAGATGCTAAAGCACATGAGATCTCTAAGACCCAGAAATAGTTTGGGCAGATTCTTCTCGGTTTAGGAGATATTAACATAATTGATATTTTTAATGGAATTCCCAAGTCTAATCTTACGAAAAATAAAACATTAATGGGTATTAGTATAAACTGTGTTAGAAAGTTCCAAAAGACATGGATCAAGCCAAATCTAATCTTAGCAGTTGATTAGAGATGTAATCTCAACTGTTGCAGGACCAACAGGAAAAGTATAAGAGGAGGTTTGAGGGTCAGTTGGAGAATACATTAGAGTGATCAGTCATTCGATTTTCTAGAGTGGGGTTAGCTAAGAAAAGTCGAATCAGTGATCAGTTCGCAGTGACGGGTAGTGAGTATTAGACAGAGAGGCAAAGATAGTGTCGAGAGACTAGCACAAAGGCAGAGAGGAAGATGCAGAAGCCAGAGCAGGCCACGCAAAGGCTAGTTGAGACAACGCAGAGGCCAGGGGGCCTGCATCATCCACGCAGAGGGCAGCAGGAGTGACGCAGAAGGCCGTAGAGGCTGCGCAGTGCCTCAAAGGGCTGACATAAAGGGTTTTGACGCTGACTCGGAGGCCAGGAGGGCTGATGTAGTGCTTCAGTTGTGTTGAAGAGGGTTTTGTGGGGTAGATTTTCTGAATATCTACTTCCGAATAGAGACGTATCGCTGCCGGAATTCTTTCTTTGTTGGGTGAGCTAGTTTGGTACCCAGTTGTACTCAGATAGACTGCATAATAAAATAACCATCAGAATTGCTGCACCGGTTTTCCCAAGTTGGGTTTTTCTGGGGACGAGTTGTCCAAAAATAACGGTGTCACTTGTGTGTTTGCTATTTCTTTTAGTTGTTGATCTGTAGATGGTTGAGATTATATTGTGTTTATTTCGATATTTATATGTTTAAATAAATTGTTCGTAATTAACAAGTAGGAGAAATAAACCAGAGAATGCAAATAAAATTTCTAATGGGTAATACTTAGAAATTTCAACATGGTATCAAAGCGTGGTTGCAGATCATAGGAGAGCTGAAGTAGAGCATTTGCAGCAGAAACAGTTGTCCCGAGTGACAGAAGTTCTTCCTTGTAGAAAGCAACAGAAGAAGGGTTGACGCAAAGGGACTGCGTCATCAATGCGGGCCAAAGAGAGGCTAGCGCAAAGACTGAGGAGGGCAAAAAAAAGGCTCACGCAGAGCCATAGAGACAACAGGAGGGTTGACATAGTTGGCTAGGGGAGCATTCCAGCCAGTGTCGGGATTGCGCAAAGCTTAGAGGGTCAGTGCTTCACTTGCTGAGGCTTAGGAAGATGTGGGCAGTTTGCAAGGAGTGAAGCTGGTGGGGTGTTGTGGGCAGAACAGTACCTAACAGGGAAAAACCAAGGTAGAGGCAGTCGCTACCGAGGCGGATTTCTAGCGAAGGAATCCGGATTAGTGTTGCAGGTGGACAAAAGATCGAATAGGTGTGACTTGACAAGTGGTAGAAGGATTTCCAAGAGGGAAATCGAGACTTAGAGGGAGTCTAGCAGAGAAATTCCAGACGGGAAGTAGTGACTCAAAGAGAGTCGAAGAGAGAACTTCCATAGGGAAGTAGAGACTCAGAGGAGTCGACATGAGGAGCAGAGAGATGGCCATGAAAGAATAGAGGGATCAAGACAGCCTGGACGAGGCATCCAACTTCGTCATCTGGAAGGCCAGGATTCTGTTTGTCCTACGTGCCATGAGTGCTCATGTACCTCTACAGAAGAGGTGGGAAGACATCAAGCTGTAGTCAGGAGGACTACAGGCGATGAGGGGCAGGATCCTTGAGGTACCTAGAACCTTGGATCATACCTTGCTACAGAAGGCCCAATGTGAGAAGTAGTGAGATGGCGGATGTTGGTAGAAACAAATGCGGATGAAGCTGCAAAGAGTGCTACAGTGCAGGAGTCCCAAGCAGCGCAAAGCTAGCAGGCTGCAACAGTGTGAGAGGCACAAAGAGGGTTGCAACAATGCAGGATGGCACAAAGAGGTTTGCAACGGTGTGAGAGGTAGGGAGTTGTTGAAGTGGTGCAGAGGCAATAGAGGGAGCACGTGATAGCGACAGAGAGCGCTTCAGCATCAGGAGTGTTTCTAGCCTAACAGGGATGTCAGTGGTTTGGTGGATCAGTTACTTACTCCTCAGTAACTAAGTTGTAGTGCAGTAGCAGATGGCAATAGCACGATGCAGCATGATGAGAGGGGGTTGCAGTGCAGATGAAGAGTTGGGAGAAACGACCAGCAGAAGCATGAATGCAGACGGAGCTATCGTACAGATGCATAGTGGCAGCGGTAGAGCCATGGGCAGCAGTATACGATGCAACAATGCAGAGGATGTTGGGCAGGGAGGCCTAGCATCAACACAGGTACTGGTGTTGTTTAATTAGAGTGATGCTCAGTTGGAGTATTACTAAAGCATAGTCCTCGCTAAGAGGGAGTGTTGATTTGGGGTAGCATCGGATGTGCTCTAGCCATGAAAATTGGTGGAGAGGCTAAAGCACATGAGATCTCCAAGACCCATAAATGGTTTGGGCGGATTCTTCCCGATTTATGAGATATTAAAATAAGTAATATCTTTGGAGTTCCTAAGTCTAAACTTAGGAAAAATAATATTAATGGGTATTAAGATAAAATTGGGTTAGAAGGTTCCAAAGGACATGGATCAAGCCAAATCTAATCTTAGTTGTTGATTAAGATGTAATCTCGGTCATTGAAGGATCAATAGGAAAAGTATAAGAGGAGGCTTGAGGGTCAATGGGAGAATACACTAGAGTGATCAGTCATTCGATTTTCTAGAACGGGGTTTGCTAAGAAAAGTTGAATCAATGATCAGTTTGCAACAAGGGGCAGTGAGTACTGGATAGAGAGGCAGACATAGTACCGAGAGAACTGCATAGAGGCAGAGACGAAGACGCAAAATCCAGAGCAAGCCACACAAGGGCTAGCTGAGACAGCGCAGAGACTAGAGGGCCTGCGCCATCCACGCAGAGGGCAGCAAGAGTGACGTAGAAAGTCGTAAAAGTGGTGCAGTGTCTCAAAGGGTTGATGCAGAGGGTTTTGAGGCCGATGCAGAGGCCAGGAGGGCTGATGCAGTGCTTCAGTTGTGCTGGAGAGGGTTTCATGGGGCAGATTTTCTTAATATCTTCTTTTGAATAGAGAGGTATTATTGCTAGATTATTTTCTCTGTCGGGTGAGCCGATTTGGCACCTAGTTGTACTCAGATAGACTACATAATAAAATAACCCTCAAAATAGCTGCATCGGTTCTCCCAAGTTGGGTTTTCCTGGGGACGAGTTGTCCAAAAATAATGGTGTCACTTGTGTGTTTGTTATTTCTTTAAAATGTTGATCTGTATATGATTGAGACTATATGAATATTTATATGTTTAAATAACTTGTTTGTAATTAACAACTAGGAGAAATAAACCAGAGAATACAGATAAAATTTCTAACGGGTAATACTTAGAAATTTCAACATGGTATTGGAGTGTGGTTGCAGATCACAGAAGAGTTGAAGGCACCAGCTGAAGTAGAGCATTTGCAGCAGAAACAGTTGTCCCAAGTGGCAGAAGTTGTTCCTTGTAGAAAGCGACAAAAGAAGGGTTGACGCAGAGGGACTCTGTCATCAATCCGGGCCAGAGAGAGGCTAGCGTAGAGGCTGAGGAGGGCAAAAAAAAGGCTCACGCAAAGCCACGCAGAGACCAGGGGGGTTGACGCAGTTGGCTAGGGGAGCATTTCAACCAGTGCCGGGATTGCGCAGAGCCTAGAGGCTAAGTCCTTCAGTTGTTGGGGCTTAGGAAGTTGTGGGCAGTTTGTAAGGAGAGAAGCTAGTGTCGTGTTGTGGGCAGAACAGTACCTAATGAGGCAAAACAAAGGTAGAGGGAGTCGTTACCAAGGCGGATTTATAGCCAAGGAATCCTGGTCAGTGTTGCAGGTGCACAAAAGATCGGAGAGGTGCAACTTGACGAGTAGCAGAAGGATTTCCAAGAGGGAAATCAAGACTCAGAGGAAGTCTAGCAGAGAACTTCCAAACGGGAAGTAGCAACTCAGAGGGAGTCGAAGAGAGAACTTCCAGAGGGAAGTAGAGACTCAAAGTCGACAGGAGGAGCAGAGAGATGGCCATGAATGGACTGAGGGATCAGGACAGGCTGCACGGGGCATCCAACTTCGTCATCTGGAAGGCCAAGATCATGTTTGTTCTGTGTGCCATGAGTGCTCATGTACCTCTAGAGAAGAGGTGGCGAGACATCGAGCTGTAGTCAGGAGGACTACAGGCAATGAGGGCAGGATCCTTGAGGTACCCAAACTCTTGGATCATACCTTGCTACGGGTGCCCGGAAGTGAGAAGTAGCAATATGGCAGATGTTCGTAGAAACGGATGCGGATGTAGTGCCAGAGAGTGCTACAGTGCATGAGTCCCGAGCAGCACAGAGCTAGCAGGCTGTAGCAGTGCGAGAGGCACAGAGAGGGTTGCAACGGTGCAGGATGGCACAAAGAGGTTTGCAACGGTGCGAGAGGCAAGGAGTTGTTGCAGCAGCGCAGAGGCAGTAGAGGGAGCACGTGATAATGACAGAGAAAGCTTCAGCATCGAGAGTGTTTCTAGCCTGACAGCAATGTCAGTAGTTGGGTGGATCAGTTACTTACTTCTCAGTAACTGAGTTGCAGTGCAGTAGCACGATGTAGCATGATGAGAAGGGGTTGCAATGCAGATGCAGTGTTGGGAGAAAGTACCAGCAACAGTATAGGATGCAGCAGCGTAGAGGATGTTGGGCAGGGAGGCCTAGCATCAGCATAGGTATCGGTGCCATATAATTAGAGTGATGCTCAGTTGGAGTATTACTTGAGCACTGTCCTCGCTAAGAGGGAGTGTTGATTTGGGGTAGTATTGAATGTGCTCTAGCCATGAAAATTGGTGGAGAGGCTAAAGCACATGAGATCTCCAAGACCCAGAAATGGTTTGGGCAGATTATTCCCGGTTTAGGAGATATTAAAATAATTAATATTTTTAATGGAGTTCTTAAGTCTAAACTTAGGAAAAATAAAATATTTATGGGTATTAAGATAAAACAGGGTTAGCAGGTTCCAAAAGACATGGATCAAGCCAAATCTAATCTTAGCCGTTGTTTAGAGATGTAATCTCGACCGTTGAAGGACCAACAAGAAAAGTATAAGAGGAGGCTTGAGGGTCAGTTGGAGAATACACCAGAGTGATCAGTCATTCGATTTTCTGGAGTGGGGTTTGCTAAGAAAAGTCGAATCAGTGATTAGTTTGCAGCGAGGGGCATTGAGTACTGGACAGAGAGATAGAGATAGTGCCGAGAGACCAGCACAGAGGTAGAGGGAAAGATGCAGAAGCTAGAGCAGGCCACGCAGAGGCTATCTAAGACAACATAGAGGCCAGAGGGCCTGCGTCATCCACGCAGAGGGTAGCAGGAGTGACGCAAAAGGTCGTAGAGGTTGCGCAGTGCCTCAGAGGGCTGACACAGAGGGTTTTGAGGCTGACTCAGAGGCGAGGAGGGCTGATGTAGTGCTTCAGTTGTGCTGGAGAGGGTTTTGTGGGGCATATTTTCTGAATACTTCTGAATAGAGAGCTATTACTGTCGGATTATTTTCTCTGTTGGGTGAGCCGGTTTGGCACCTAGTTGTACTCAAATAGACTACATAATAAAATAACCCTCAGAATTGCTACACCGGTTTTCCCAATTTGGGTTTTTCCTGGGATGGGTTGTCCAAAAATAACGGTGTCACTTCTGTGTTTGCTATTTCTTTCAACTGTTGATCTATAGATTATTGAGACTGTATTGTGTTTATTTCGATATTTATATGTTTAAATAACTTGTTCGTAATTAACAAGTAGGAGAAATAAACCAAAGAATACAGATAAAATTTCTAACAGGTAATACTTAGAAATTTCAACATGGTATCGAAGCGTGGTTGTAAATCACAGGGGAGCTGAAGGCACCAGCTTAAGTAGAGCATTTGCAGCAGAAGCAATTGTTCCGAGTGATAAAAAAATTTCCTTGCAGAAAGTGACAGAAGAAGGGTTGACGCAGAAGGACTGTGTCATCAGTCCGGGCCAAAGAGAGGCTAGCGTAGAGGCTGAGGGTAGAAAATAGGCTCACACAGTACCACGCAGAGACCAGGAGGGTTGACGCAGTTGACTAGGGTAGCATTTCAGCCAATGTCGAGATTGCGCAAAGCCTAGAGGCTCAGTGCTTCAATTGCTGGGGCTTAGGACGCTGTGGGAAGTTTGCGAGGAGTGAAGCTGGTGGGGTGTTGTGGGAAAAATAGTGCCTACTGGGGCAAAACCAAGGTAGAGGGAGTCGCTACCAAGGTGGATTTCTAGCCAAGGAATCTGAATCAGTATTGCAGATGCACAGAGGATCGGAGAGGTGCGACTTGAAGAGTGGCAAAAGGATTTCCAGGAGGGAAATCGAGACTCAAAGGGAGTCTAGCAAAGAACTTCCAGACGGGAAGTAGCAACTCAGAGGGAGTCGAAGAGAGAACTTCTAGAGGGAAGTAGAGACTCAGAGGAGTCAACAGGAGGAGCATAGAGATGGCCATGAATGGACTGAGGGATCAAGACAAGTTGGATGGGGCATCCAACTTCATCATCTGGAAGAGTAGGATCATGTCTGTTATGTGTGCCATGAGTGCTCATGTACCTCTAAAGAAGAGGTGGTGAGACATCAAGCTGTAGTCAGGAGGACTACAGGCGATGAGGGGCAAGATCCTTGAGGTACCCAAACTCTTGGATCATACCTTTGCTACAGGAGCCCCGAAGTGAGAAGTAGCAAGATGGCGAATATCGGTAGAAACAAATGCAGATGAAGCGGCAGAGAGTGCTACAGTGCAAGAGTCCTACGCAGCGCAGAGCTAGCAAGTTGCAGCGGTGTGAGAGGCACAGAGAGGGTTGCAACGGTGTCAGATGGCACAGAGAGGTTTGTAACGGTGCGAGAGGCAAGGAGTTGTTGCAGCAGTGTAGAGGCAGTAGAGGGAGCATGTGATAGAGGCAGAGAGAGCTTTAGCATCAAGAGTGTTTCTAGCGTGATAAGGATATCAGTAGTTGGGTTGATCAATTACTTACTTCTCAGTAATTGAGTTGCAATGCAGTAGGAGTCGGTAGTAGCACGATGCAGCATGATGAGAGGGGGTTGCAATGCAGATGCAATGTTGGGAGAAAGGACCAACAACAGCACGAATGCAGACAGAGCTGCCATACGGATGCAATAGTGGCAATGGTAGAGCTGTTGGAAATATTGAGAGGGGGGGTGAATCAGTGTTTTTTTTTTTTGTTCTTGTTGTTACCAAAAGCACACACACACACACACACACATATATATATATGAAACACAGAAATAGATAGCTGGAATTAATTATTTTATTAACACAAAAACAGTGCAATGAAATAAATACAATATATATATATATATATAGAACTGGTTGCAATTAGTTGCCAAGCTCCAACTTGGACTTCAGTGAGGCTCCAACGTCCAGAGCACCAACTCTGTCTCGCAATAGTTCTGCGCTTAGGAGCACCAACTCCCAAGGATTTCAATCCTGTTTAATTCAGAGGCTCCAACCTCTTGGGCTCCAACCCAAACCTGGTATCAACTGTTTTGCTGCAATTTTCTACACCCAACACTGCTCATCTTCTGCCTTTCTCCAGTTCTCCTGCTTCTCTGGTCCCTCCTGCCTCTTGCCTATTCTTGA
Organism: Pinus taeda; assembly: GCA_000404065.3. Lineage (NCBI taxonomy): Eukaryota > Viridiplantae > Streptophyta > Pinopsida > Pinales > Pinaceae > Pinus > Pinus taeda. The sequence goes on from APFE030788953.1 coordinate 155,502, forward strand.
CTCTTTCATATTTATTATGATATTTTTTTAAACAATATATGATAATTTATGTTTGAAGTTGGCAATTATAACTCATTAGTAATGAATTATGAATATGATGCTTCATGAAAGTTGAAAGTTGTTTCATTTCATTTCATTTTATAACATTTCATTTCATGTTAGATATTATTTGTTGTAATGGTTACACTTAGCTTACAAGTACAACTTTGGTGATCAATGATGAATAAATGTTATATATTGAATTTTGAAAAGCTTGAAACTTTAAGATTGATGAATCATGAGACTCAATATGTTGTATGTTACGTTTCTAACTTGTGACATGGTTTGATGAGATTATAATTTCTAGGATGATTGTTGTTATAGTTCAATTCTATGTTTTTTTATGTTTTTTATATCTAATTCATTATTCTACATGTTTTTGTTGACATATATGTATCAAAATATAAAAATATATATATTATATAAAAAATGCTCCGGGATTCGCTCCCAAACCGAGAGCTTCTGAAAATGTCGGTCTTGCTCCCGTTTTCGCTCCCGCTCCCAAGCAACATCGTACCTGACACTAGGTGAACCATATACATTACATGAAGACTTAAGAAGAGCTTCTTACATATGACTTTGACTCTTGGATTTTTCCAGACTTACAAAATGAGCAAGAAACTCATTCAGTTAATTTTTAAAAATAATATTTCTTTTTCTTGACAAGTACAAAGATCAAAATTGCATTTACAAATACCGAACCTAGTTACACTTTTCTTCAACAGTGCTCTCACTAACACTAATCCAAAATGGCATTATAACTATGATCTTACAAGTTTATCAAAAGTTTATTATTCGAGCACTAGTATAGAGAATTAGAAAGCTTTTAGATGTTCATCATATGGCAAAGATGCAAGACCGACAATGATAGACGTTGCACATAAACTTTCATTAATCAAGACATCAAGAAATGCCTATAAGAACAGATGTGTCACAGTTTCTAGACTAGGATGAATGATGACTTACCTAGCAATCTACACAGAAATAACGCTTCCAATCTACTCAAAGAAAGAAGAGGAAGCATGTGGAAAAGGGGTTAATAAAAGGGATTTTTCTATGACTTGATCTTGTTGTTTCCACAAGACAATGGAAGGATGACTTTGTGCTTTTGGGTAGCAAAAAGATGAAGTATTTGTTCAACCCCTCTCTTAAAGGCTTCAGATTGAATGAATTAATGAGGATACATAAAGGACAATTCTTCCAAGCCTTATTCCCTTGGAAACATCAATCATAATGGGAGGTAATTTGACCCAAAAATCCAAAAAAAAAAAAAATGGCACAGGAGAAGATAGTTGTGATGAGGAAAAGGCTAGCCAAAAGCTGGGAAAATCTTTCAACCGACAATCATGATGGAAAGAGCAGATCAACCTACATAAAACACACTTCAAAACTAAAGAAAGCAATCAAAAGTGCAAGAGAATAACCCTTACTCTATATGAGCACCCTTTGCCATTTCCAATGCCTTCATTCTTCTTTTCTCAACAATGAAGCACCTTAGCTTGGGAGATGACACTCTTTACATTCAAGTTTGCAAGACAGCTACACGGTTAGACAGTTCATTCTTGAAACATCACTAGCAGTGGAAAAACTCTTTGCTATTTCTTCCATGGATCTCCACCACCACCTCCATTTCAACCAAGGAGATCAATGGCAACCTGTCACCTATTCCCCATCATGGTGCAAACAATTTTTTGCACAAAATATCTTATTAGATCTAGTTAAGCTTCATTCTAGCCATAGTTGTGTTGAACTAATTGTTTTTCCTAGTAGTGTGGTTATATGCATTTACTTTAAAGTTGTTTCACTTAAAGTGCATTTCTTTCATATATATCCACAATTTCCTTTCATAGTTATAATGTCTCTAGAACCCAAGGCTGCTTGGAAGTGAGAAGCGACAATTTTCAGAAGCTTCCAGGTCAGAAGCGAATCAGGAGTGAATTTTATATAATATATTTTTATGCATATATGCCAACAAAAGCATGTAGAATGATGAATTAGTTATAAAAAGCTTTAAAGCATGGATTAAACCATATCACTGCAATCATCTAGTAGACATGGGATCATCAACATGAGGTACATAAACACCATCTGGCTCAGAGACTAAGGACTCCTCAGACTCCTTTGCAACCTCAGTAGTAGTAGTAGTAGTAGTAGTAGCAAAACTAGACATCAAAACTACAAAGCACTGATCAACTTGATCACTCATTGTTAATTTTAGGTATGTTCTATGCTTAGAGCAATTTATTTCAGTTTTCACAGTTAGCTCAATATCTTTTCCAGATTAGCAATCACATCAACATTAAAGTAAATTGTAGATAGAACATAAACATAAATCGCAAAAGACAAGCCAAGACAAGAGGACACAAGATGTGGCGCTAGCCAGGGACAAACTCCAATGTGGGGAAACCCTTGATCAATTCTTCTTATATTTTCTTCAATAGTTCAGCAGAGAGAGAGAGAGATAGTACGTTTACAACAGAAGTCAACACTTTGACTTATCTAGATAAGAGCAAAGATCATCTCTAAGAAGATGATACATGAGCTTAGTTGAAAACAAGCTACTTCAACTGATTCGCCAAGGTGACTCCACCTATCGTTGTGCTGCATTTCGTCATCATGTTGCACCTCACCGTGCTACACCATGCTGCAGCCATCATCACTAAGCTGCATCTCATCACACTTCATTAATCATGACTGTACCCATCACTTTATTGTATTATGTGCCATTGTTGCACCATGTTGCCATACTGACCTATGTGTTGGCTGCACCTTGCTTGCTTGTTGTCCCTAGCATGCTTGTTGTCCCTAGCATGCTTGCTATTGCATGCTAGTTGTCCCTTGCATGCTAGCTTCATTGCATGCTTGGTGTATCTGCTACTAAGTACCATACAATTGTCCCATTGTTTGTTAGTTGTCCCTTGCATGTTGCTCTCCTTTAGAGACAGATGCTCCGACAGTTCTCGACAGTTCCCACTGTTCCTAGCTGTTTCGACAGTTTCGGTTGTTCCCGGTTGTTCCCGGCAGTTCCCGGCTGTTCCCGGCAGTTCCAGCTGTTCCCGACTATTCCCGGTTGTTCCGGTTGTTCCCGGTAGTTCTAACTGTTCCAGTTGTTCCCGACAGTTTCCGGCAGTTTCGGCAGTTCCAGTTGTTCTTGCAGTTCCACAGTTCCGGTAGTTCCGGTAGTTCAGTTGTTCCTGTTGTTCCCGGCAGTTCCGTCAGTTCCTGGTAGTTCCGACAGTTCTCGGCAATTCTAGCAGTTTCGGTTGTTCCAGCTGTTCCAGCTTCTGCCCTCTAGATTAGGGCACCATTATCCCTTAGGATCTCTCCTCCTACTAAAACCCAAAGACAAGTAGAGAGGAAGAGATCCCAAGTGTGTTGAAAATGACTTGAAGGCCACCTCTATTTATACTAAAACATTGAGCACAAGTGGGGTTTATTTGGTTGTTGGCCGACCTTGATGAATTGTCCCATAACACAAATAAATTCATATCTCCATGAATACTTATCGAAATCGGATGATCTTTAGATCAATCCTACACCTCTCGATAAGAGGGATCCAAGAAAAATATCATTGTCCATTAATAAGATGACCCACATGGAGTTTGGCCCTAGTTGCCAATTTTAACACTCCCTCTCAACTAGGGAGAACTCCATCCGCTAATCCATATGTCCGATTGTACTATCTCTACTATCAGTGCCTTGCACTGCTCTGCTCTGCTCTGTTGAACCATAAAAAAGAAGAATTGAATGAGAATGTCTCATACCATTCTCTACTGACCCGAGGTCAGTTTCATCTGAAGAGAGTGTGTCACATCACTCTTACTAACCCGAAATCAGTTTTATTGATCCCAGATCAATATCACAAGAGAGTGTCTCAAACCACTCATACTGATCCCAGATCAATGGAGGTCATCCTAGCATAGGGAGTACGATAGATACATCCATGCATCCTTCGATATATTATATGGTCCTTACCCCATTTCCCTGCTCATTGATCAGATGAGAGGTACTTCCCATGAGTCCCAGACTGCATGGGTAGGATGCCTCGACAAGAAAACTAATCATCCTGTCCATAGGAGAACGAATCATCCTACCCCACAGTCACCACAAGAAAACTAATCATCCCGACCCACAGGAGAACTAATCATCCTGTTTCACAATTGCCACAGGAGAACTAATCATCCTATTCCACAGTCGCCACAGGGTATCACAGGGGAAGGTTGAACCTGTCATCTTGTACATAGCGCACCACCAGGGGAGGGTGAGTCGCCCTGTGGTCGTATGCTGCTCCAGTGAGTACCCCAAGCCCCCCAAAGCTCCCAGAGCTCAATGCATGCAACATGCAAGACACTTATAAGAAGGTCTCTCAACGACTCCAAGTTGTTCGGGAAAGTCACATATTTGACCTTTCCCCGGGGCTTTGACAAAATGTCTGCGACCTGTACATCAGTCTCAATGCGATGGAGCCTCCTCACTCATCGAATTACCATATCCCAGATAAGGCGGTATCTCATGTCTATATGCTGGAGCAATCATCAAATACGGGATTCCTCAATAATCGAAACCCCCCTCTAGTTATCACGAAGAATCACAATGGTATTCATCATGTGTACAAACAGCTCACTTAACAGCTTCTGCAACCATGCAGCTTCACACGAGATCATACTCGTAGCTATGTATTCGGTCTAGGCGGTGCTTATAGCAAAAGACTTCTGCTTCCTGCTCATCCATGATATCAAAGTAGAATCCAAAGAGAACCAGCACTGAGAAGTGCTCTAGTGATCCTCCACACTGCTTGCCTAGTCACTATTCGAATAGTCATGCAGTTTCATATTTCTGGCAGTGTACCTCAATCCATGAGAGACTGTGCCCCGAAGATATCTCAGAAGATTCTTGGCACCAATCCAGTGAGGCTCAACCATATATGAGCTCACCATGCTAAATGCAAAACATATGTCCGGACGGAAGTTCACCAAGAACATCAATGCAAATGAGTGTATGAAACTCAGAGGCATTTCCCAAATCTGGGCTGACATCACTACCATATAACTTCTAAAAGTTAAGATCCTCGAGTTAGTCATAGGCTTGCAGAGTATCATTCCACATCCGGAATCCAACTCCCTCTTACTTCTACAATTGAGAGGGTCTGCACCTGTCAGAAATAGGTCATCCTCATAAGGTGTCGGTATGAGGGGTCTATCATCCACAACCTTCGGGTAATGGTTTGGATCAGTTTCACTCCTATTGAATCTCAGCTTCATCAGACAGCGATCAATCCTCTCATACTACGCCCAGGGTGTTTTGCTTCAAGCCATAGAGGGCTTTCTTCCACCTGTATACATGAGATTCCCGATCATGAATCTCAAACTCCTCAAGTTGTTCCAAACCTGTGGACCTGCTACATGACGAGAATGGTCCCCTTGTAATATTTTCCTTCGGTACATCTCAGACATGTACTTTCATGCTCTTTTTTAATTCAAGCATCCCTGTCACTATCTGACTCACAGACCTCCGGTGCTATGTGTCAATGGACATGGTCCCCAGTGGACTTCCTACAACTTGATAAAACCTTGAACTCGAAAACATCTTTGAAAATTCTATTTTCAAACACGTACCTTTCCATCAATGAGAGCCACCCTGTAACCTTTGACTTCCATTGCCAAAATGGACACCAGGTTCTTCTTGCAATCAGGTACATAAAAGAGATTCTGTAAATGAATCGAGTTACCCTCATTCAATTGAGGGGTAACATTCCCTACACCCTTTCCGAGATAGGTGGCATCAGCTCCAAGTATAATCTCACGATTGTTTCCATCTCTACCAAATTAGAGAGGGCACCCTTCTATATGATGAAGTGCCTTGAAGCAATACAATCAATAAGCTAGATTCCCAAAGAATCTAGGGTTCCTTGCTTTCTTTTTTTTTGAAGAGTCGGCCATTTCCTTGATGACCTGCATTACTTGCCATTCCTTTGATCATTGAAGATGTCCCTGGAATGATTGTTATCTTCATAAAGAGATGTGTCTCTGCCATTCGAACTCTCCTTCGCATAATGGCCAAACTTATTACAACCAAGGCATCTGCCTTTCCTTCCACCCTTAGATCCAGACTTCCCATTGAAGTGATCTTTAGGTAGGCCATCAGAAACTTCTGCTGTGCCATTATGATAATATTCTTTGCTTCGACTTCACCCTTGGTGAATTTGAAGAGGGATGAGCAATCCACTGATCCTTTTGTCCTTTCCCAACTGTCTTCGATGATTGATCTTTCACTCTTGCTTGGGCATTGTCTTCACCTCTACTTCACTACCATGTTAATTTTAGGTATGTTCTATGCTTAGAGCAATTTATTTCAATTTTCACAGTTAGCTCAATATCTTTTCCAGATTAGCAATCACATCAGCATTAAAGTAAACTGCAGATAGAACATAAACATTAAATCGCAGAAGACAAGTCAAGACAAGAGGACACAAGATGTGGTGCTAGCAAGGACAAACCCCAAAATGTGGGAAAACCCTTGATCAATTCTTCTTATATGTTCTTCAATAGTTCAGCAGAGAGAGAGATAGTATGTTTACAACAGAAGTCAACACTTTGACTTATCTAGATAAAAGCAAAGATCATCTCTAAGAAGATGATACATGAGATCAGTTGAAGACATGCTGCTTCAACTGATTCTCCAAGGTGACTCCTTCACCTATCGTTGTGCTCCATTTCGTCATCATGCTGCACCTCACCGCGTTGCATCATGTTGCACCCATCATCACTATGTTGCATCTCATCACGCTTCATTAATCATGACTGTACCCATCACTATATTGCATTATGTGCCATTGTTGCACCATGTTGCCATACTGACCTATGTGTTTGCCGCACCTTGCTTGCTTGTTGTCCCTAGCATGCTTGTTGTCCTTAGCATGCTTGTTGTTGCATGCTAGTTGTCCCTTGCATGCTAGTTGTAACATTGCATGCTTGGTGTATTTGTTGCTAAATACCATACAATTGTCCCAATGTTAGTTAGTTGCCCCTTGCATGTTGCTCTCCTTCAGAGACAGATGCTCCGACAATTTCAGTTGTTCCCGGCAGTTCCAGTTGTTCCAGTTGTTCCGACAGTTCACGGCTATTCCTGCAGTTCCGGCAGTTCAGGCTGTTCCGGCAGTTCCCGCTGTTCCCAGCAATCTCGATTATTCCTGGCAGTTTTCGGCAGTTCCAGCTATTTCGGCAGTTCTGGCAGTTCCAGCAGTTCGGCTGTTCCAACTGTTCTCAACAGTTCCGTTAATTCCCGGTAGTTTCGTCAGTTCCCGACAATTCCGACAGCTCCCGGCAGTTCCAGCTTTTGCCCTCTAGATTAGAGCAACGTTATCCCTTAGGATTTCTCCTCCTACTAAAACCCAAAGACAAGTAGAGAAAAAGAGATCCCAAGTGTGTTGAAAATGACTTGAAGGCCACCTCTATTTATACTAAAACGTTGAGCACAAGTGGGGTTATTTGGTTGTTGGCCGACCTTGACGAATTGTCCCATAACACAAATAAATTCATATCTCCATGAATACTTATCGGAATCAGATGATCTTTAGATCAATCCTACACCTCTCGATGAGAGGGATCCAAGAAAAATATCAACGTCCATTAATAAGATGACCCACATGGAGTTTGGCCCTAGTTTCCAATTTTAACACTCATGAAACTCATCATTGATTTAGCACTACTAGAAATGGGATCATCAACAAGAGCTACATAAACATCATCTAGCTCAAATTCTTCAAACTTGGATTGCTCAACCTTATAATATGATAGAAATTGAAAATGTTTTGACATGTCTAATCAATGATTTTGGTTTGAGTGAAGGGTTCGTCTCCTCAACCTTATAATGTGGTAGAAAAAGCTTAGCATGCCTAACCAATTATTTTCTTTTGAGTGAAGGGTACATTTTAGTTCAAGCCATCGTAGAGGAGTTCAACAAGCAATACCAGCAACATCAATGAAGTTCAACAATCAATGACACCAACATCAAGGTACTTAAAAGGGGCTTCATACTCTTGATCAAATGCCAATCTCAGACCCTCACACATGACAGAACCAATTGGAAACAATGCAATCCCCTAAATCTTGAAATATTGAAAACCTTTAAGACTACTGGATTTGATTGATAACTAAAAATTTTGTTTCTCCATATGAAATCCAACGAGGTCGAAACCACTCTCAAACATCCTGAGCCATTTCATGATAATGTTACAAATTTACATGTCCTTTATCTTTCATTTTCATCCTTTTACTTTAAGAATTTAGCATTACCATTGATTGAGAACATTGCTAGGTTTGAGAATCTTAACCACCTATGAAGGCACTAGGGAGGGACCAAAATTATTTTTTTGGTAGGAGCGACCAGGGAACGAATTTTTTTCGACGGAAGCGCTCTCTTGAAAATCACTCCCAAACAAGAGCGATTTGGGAGCATGCTCTCTGGGTCAGTCCCTAAGCACTTGCGTTCGAAGCGCGTTTCAGGAGCGGGTGCGGGGGGGGTCGCTCCCCTGCAACCTTGCTAAAACCTAATTTCAACCACTAAAATCTTCTCTTAAATTTACCCTCACTCTTGATTGTTTTTTACTAGCCCAAAAGTGGGTTTTAGTGCTGGTCGTCATTGAATTACATGCAGAAATCTTATTTTAAACAGCAACAATAACTTAACAAGTATGCTCCCCTAAGGCTAGAATATTGTGAATCCAAAAGAGAGGCTTCCAATTGTGACAAGGTTGGTTTCCTGGAATTGTCAAGAATATTTGTTTGTGCAGATTTCATATAAATCATGATGGTATATAAAGGAAAACAAAGGTATCATCTAAAAATACATTTCTTAAGGTCTTTAACTTCAATCAAAGAGAAGGGTATCCACAAAGAAGTTCAAGGAATACTTTCAAGATATCAAAGGAGTCTCTTAGTAGAAGAGAATCATTTAATCAAGATTGTTACCATTTTGAAAGAAAGCAACTTAGTGAAAACAAATAATCAGAAAGGAGGAAGCTTTCTTGACAGTTCTAGCTTATTAAAAAGAAAAGGGACCATTGAAGGTAAAGATATTACTATTGTTATTACACCTTGCAAAACCAATAATTATGTTGATGTTACCCCCTCACCTTTAGAGGTGACTATAGGAGATTTTTCTTTGATGATCCACACCACAGACAGTGGTCCTGATGATGACATTCAGCATTCTCCATAGACATTAACCCGCATATGCTTCATATATCATGCTCAACTCACTCATTTATTAATGATGGTGTCTAACACACTTGAGGTGCATTTGTCCTTTGCTTCATATTAAGTGTTTGAGTTCAATGTATTTGGCATGAAAGTATGGATCATGGGTTGAATCAATTAATGAATCATGATTCTTGGAATTATGGCTTTTACCTTGTTTCACCTTAGTAGTCATCACCAATTTCCTAGTCAAATGTTGCCACTTTTGGGAAGGGCTACTGCCAGGGGGCCTTGATAAGGGAAATGTGCCCATGTCTTTCCATACATTCCATACTCTATCTATTCCCCTTTTCCTTTATCCTTTCTTTTGGGTTTCCTATTACATGTACCCCAAAAAGGTTTATGCTCCGTAATCTCATGAGAAGAAGGGGCTTGGATGTCTGAGTTTCATACAATTGTATAAAAAAATGAGAAAGACCATGACGTGAATTTCAAATGCAAAAGAAAATTAAAGATATATTAATGTTAAGTTAAAAGCCAAACAAGTTTGAGCTCGACCCTACCCCTTCATTGTGAGGCCATTGCCATGACATTTAAGTCCTACGCAATGCTATGCATAACTAGAGAAGGACTAAGACAAATTATCCTAACCCCTATGTAATGAAATGCATATACAAGAAAAAGGGGCTTGCAAAGCAAAAAATAAAAAATATAAGAAAGAGGCAAGAAAAGGGATAATTAGACATGGTGTTGAGTAAAGGATAACTCAATGCATAAAAGCTCCCTCTACAAAGGCACTTAGGAAGATGAATATCTCTCAAATACACTGTGAAGTAAACTCCAAATCATACCATTTTCATTTACACTCACACTTATTGACACAACTAACAAGGTTTTATGATGATCCTCTCATACCTAAACTTGGAAAATTGCATAAAGTCATAAGCTAGTGTGCAGTTTGTGTTGGAAACACTGAGAGGGGGGTGAATCAGTGTTTCCTTAATATTCGCAATTGGTTAGTTCCTTCAAAACATTCATAGCATCAATAGAAAACATGAAACATCATCACATCATAAAGACCAGTGCACAGTATATGTGTTGCTTAACAAGCTTTGATTATGTATGATTTAAATACAAATTTAACAGTTGAACTGGAAGGACATACAAGAGTCCCCAAGGGGTTTTACCAACAAGGTTGGAAGGAAGCAATTGCTCCCTAAGTTTGGGCTCCCGTACCAGGGACATGGCCCAACTACAATTAGCTTTGCAACACATGTTGTTGCCCATCTGTCCACTGTCACTTCTACTGCTGCCACGGTTGCTACTGCTGCCACTCACTGCTGCTGCTACCATTCACTGCTGCCTCTGCTGCTTCATCTACTGCCACAGCCCATTCTCATCATCATAGAAACAAGTCATATACCAAGGTCACTACCATGCCAACGGTATTGTCACCAAAGGAATATCATCACGGTCATTAAGGTTTCACTGTCAGAGTAATATTGTCACAACATCATTCTCAAAGAAATATTGTCATATTTATTACTATCAGGGAAATACTATCACAACATGACTTTCATAGAAGCGTTGTTACAACACTACTGTCATCATGACATACATCATTGTTACATCATAGTTACTTTGATAAAAAGGTTTACTACCATACAAGGTTTATGCCACTGTCATTATCAAGATTATTGTTATGCAACAAGGTCACTTGACATGCAACAAGGTCACCGTCAGTAGATTATCGTCACTGTCATTCATTAAGGTCACTGTCAAGCATACATCAGCATAAATCAATGACAATCTGTCATAGCTAATTATGTCATCCCTGTAATCATCATGAAGAGTGAGTATCTCTGTCACATATCAAAAGTACTGTCATATTGTTATCACCACAACAGTTGTGCCATCCAAGCACATCTATCACAGTCCCAATCATCATTGTTGCAAGTACAAATATCTTTTACCCAAACCTCACTTTCATATTAATTGCTTCTTCACTGCCATATTGTAGATATCACTGTCATAAGGCATATCATTATCATACTTCCATCGACAAGTTAAGGATACTGTTGACAATAAATCTTCATTGCAAACAGAAACCATAACTGCCAAATCCAATCAATGCTTCACTTCACAACAGCTAGCCAAACCAGGGAGTGCTACACAGGATAGATTATCATTATGACAGGGAGAGCTATGTACATTGTATACTATAGCTCCAAGCCTCAAGATCTAGGGCATAAAAAACTCTGCAATTTTAAGTGATGTCACTGGTGATGCTAATCTAAGGCTTCAAACCATATCTACAGGTGTAAAGTCAATTTTAAACAAAATACATGTACTAGAAACATATATACATAGGTCATGGTTTCATTGTCAAATTAACATATAGAACACTGTCATATATGAAGATCATTGTCATCATCACCAACTGTCATGTAGATAAGTCACTGTCACATATCATTGTTAGGCATCTTTGTCATTCACAATGTCTGAACAATATATCAACAGTCTTTTCATACCCTGCCTCTGTTCAAAATCAAACCTTGATACTTAATGCACATGCTATATCCATGTACCAAATCATATTCATATGCAGAGATCATGCATTGTACAGAATGTGGCTCCAATCATACTTACACTCCTTCGCATAGCTCAGTAAACAATATGACTTCTGTCTATTTTTTTGTCCTTGGGTTGGTCAGACACACTGTGATCAACTCTTTAGAAGTACCTTTGATCAAAGACGCTTTGCTATGAATCTTCTTGTGCACACAAATCATTGAATTTCAAATTCTATAGTGAAGATACATAGTTTAACAATCCATGACATAGTAAAACTCTCCATAGTAGGTTCATCTATGTGTGATTTTTGGCCTTCAATTCATTCCTCAAACGTAGTGTGGCATCAGATCTGGCAATTTTCATTGTAACATCCCTTGCATACAGAATCTATATATTGCAGAGGTCGTACATGATCTAACTGTTAAAGCTTCAACGCACCAGTTCAGATTTGCAGACATTGCATAACCAAGTCACAAATAAATGATCACAGACATATACTTTAGATGCAATATTGGATAAGGTCAGATCCCAGATCAAAATTACTTCAAAGGTTGCCCTATGTCTGTGCTGCACACTTGTCTCCTCGCTTCATAGAAAACCTTCAAATTGTTCAATTGATCTAGGATGGCAGCGCTTGTGTAATAGTGTAAAATGAATGCCGTGGTTTGTGACTTCCATAATTCTTAATTACAAGCCAAACTTCAACATGTAGCTACAGGGGTTCGAACTCAGATGAGGTTTTGAATCTTGATGCTCACTTTAATTTCAGAAACACAGGAAAAAGCTTTCCAAAGAAGGTTGAATTTGCACAGGACTTAAGGCAAACACAGGATCGAAACTACTTCCACGGTGGCCTTAAACGAGTGCTCTAAAATCGCAAGAGTGATGGCCAGAAATGATGACAATGTCAAGGTCGTAGAGTATGGCCGCAAAGGATATACGATACCTAAGGGGAATCCCTAAAGGGAAAATGCTAGGCCAAGGGCAACATATGGAGACTTAGCCCACTATCACCTCAGCTAAGGCTCCCTTCTATTTACAAACTTTCACCGATGGGAGGAGACCTGGTATGTATGGGGTCACCAATGAAGGATAAGTCAATGGATATGATTGACCCAAATAAACCCTTTCCCAGAAGTGTTTGAAGGATGGAGCTTGCTTGCTTTCTAAGCAAGGTACTATGTACTCTAAAGGTAGAGAGGATTTGAGGGTTAGGTTTATGGGATGAGACTTGTAAATGAGTTCTCCACTCCCTAAAATCCTTGTCAAAATTGGTATCCCGGATGGTTTTTGAAGAATGGTCTTTCCAAGGAGCAGGACCACATGGGGCCAAGTGGACCCAGTCTAAGGTATGAGGAAAGAACGAAGCAACCAATAGTATTCTTACCCTAGAAAAGGTGGGGAAAGGATCAAAGAAAGTATTTTCACTTGAAGATGTTGCTTTGACCAATGTTGTTAAAAGCGCGAGCAGGATTAAATCGGCGGGGGGAACGAACCGGAAAAAATCGGGAAAAAATCGTTTGGTACAAAAATATTCATTTTTTTTCATTTTTTTTCATTTTTTTTCAATTTTTCATTATAAATCGCGTTGCCCTGCCAGCCTGAGCTTTTTTCCCAAAAAAGCGGCAAAAAAATTTAGCCCGCTTTTTTCTTATAAAAAGCAAGATTAAATCGGGCTAGGGAAAAACTCGCGATTTTTTGAAAAAAGCGCGATTTAATCACGCTTTTAACAACACTGGCTTTAACCGTAAGGGACTAGCCTTGGGGATGGCAGGGCAAGTTTTGATCCCGGAGCTAGGGCTTGGCTTTTCTCCCAACTCCATCATTGGAATGGCTTCAAAATTGGAGGAGAGCTAGAGGAAAGGCCAGTGCAGGAGACCCTAGGAGATCGAATTTTTTTATTGCTAGCTTGTCGGGAAATTGACACCCTAGGTACCCCAACTTAGCTAGACCTAGAAGGAGGTGAAAGAATATAATTTTTGGTGACCACCCTTGGTAGATCAGTGCCTTAATCTTTGGGAGAATGGAGTCTATGATGAATATGAGTAGGATTTCTTGATTTCCATTCAAGGAGGTCTCAAGATCACTTCGCTAGCCTTTTAGGTTAAGGAGAAACAACCTTCCAGCTTTTATACTTCGATGTGCAAAGGAAATGGCTTATCAAGGTCGAATTCTTTGATAAAATTACCCCTAGGAGATTTCACTCATATTACATGGCCCATACATTAAGAGATGATATAGTAGAGACAAATTCCACAATTTTAATCAATAAATGCATGCAACAATTAACCCTAGAATAGTGAAAATCTAAGTCCAGCGTATATGACAAAAGTAAACAAGAATAACATTAAAAAGAATGTACTTACACGTAACAGAGTATATCCAACCATTCACAATTGACAAGAGAGAAGCGCCAAGAGAAGATAGACCAATATCCACACAACAAAATTCATCCATAAAGCTCCAATTCATCCTCTAGAAAAAGTGCGGAAATCTCAAGAGAGAGAAGAGATCTAATCCAAAGTGATGATGAGCAAATGAGCTCATCTCACTTGTATTTATACACAACTTAGGAGTTCGAATTAGCCTCTTTGGCCTACATAAACCCCAAAAATAAAATAATGTTCTAATAATTCAACTTTTGGTGACAAGCCCACCAAACTAGCTCATAAGTGAAAAAGTAAGACTTTCAAGAGGCCAAATAATAATCTATGCATGTCGTAGGGCCCTCTAAGAGGCCTAACGAGGTCCATGGGTGCCACAATGAAGAATAGGACCCTCAAAAATAGTCGACAAGGGGTTGGCCCCTTGTAATAACCTATGGTGCTCCAAATGATATGTGGGGGCACACAAGTGTCCTCATGGGTCTCCAAACAAATCGAAGATGCCTGTAGATTGCCTACAAGGGCTAGGATGATGGTGTAGGTGATGCCACGTCATCGTGCAAGTCCTGGATCATCTACCAAGTGAATGGTGTAGATCTGTGGCTAGCTGGGAATGATGGATCAGGTGCATCCTCCTCGTCCAATAAGTGAACTACAAGCAAGCTCTGAATGGCTATGGGGATCCATGGAGTGTAATCTGCTGCTGTGGAGGCCCATGGCTCTCAACGCTCACCCTATATGTGCCAATGTAGCCCTCTGGAGGATTAAGACCCCGTATAGGGAGACCAAACCCATGATGTAAACCATCTACAATTCTGCATAAGATCCAATGCGTCCCCTAGCCTTCCAGTACAACAAGTCATTAGAGAAATCGAGTAAATGAGCTTACCTAATCATGGACCATAGATGGGGGCTTCATAATGGCCTGCCCTTCCATAATGGGCTTAGGGATGTGCCAATGTCTCCTAAACTCCAAATGGGGTTAACCAATAATCCTATTAGGTGGTTTCTACTTCTAAAGGGAATAATATAGTCAAGGTACATCCTTCAAAAGGTGGTGGCATGTGACAGATAGGTGACTGAAGTAGGGAATGAGAAGGGGTAGCCCTGAGTCACATACTGGAGTACAAGGGTAGCTAGTAAGAGGGAAGCCCACACCTGGGTTTATAATGTGTAGGAGGGAGCAATTGTGGTACATGAGGTGCCCAGACCTTGATTTTTCCACCCTTCCTTTTAAGCCTTTGGCCTTTTTATGATTTTCTTTGATTAACTGCTCAGGGCTCAATGGGTTAGAGCATCATGTATAAGATATAACAATGAAGAAGGCTCATAGAACCTGAAGGAACCAGGGCAATGGCCATGATGATGGGGTAGAGCTCATGTATTGGCTTTTGCCCACATGCTAAATGTATTTGTCCCGACCATCTTTTGCATTTTGTGGTACATTTTCCTGTTGAATGTGGCCACATATGCTTTTATCTTTCTTTTCAGCTGCATCAACCTCCGGACTTCATTCCATGCCATGACGCAAGGTGTGGGCAAGGCGAAGTGACAAGCTAACCCTATGTGGACCTAATGGAGGAGTGTAGACCCAGGCGGGAGAAATGATGAATGGGGTAGTAATGAATGGAAAGAGGGTAATATAAGCGGATAAGGGAGCGGACCATGCAACCAAAATCGGGGTTTCCCATGAAATACCATCCCTAAAACCAAAAGGTCAATAAAAGAGATCCCACAAAACTAGAATCCAAGGTTAATTTCTAAAAGGGGTCTAGGGGACAAAAGCATAGACCTAGCCCGTTCTTTATGCCGAATCCCCCCATTAATCCATGCCCAGAAGTGTCCGTGATAAGCAAACTACAATACTCAATTTCCAAATGACAAGACATACCTTTAGATTCGAGAGGCCCACCTTCAAACATACGATCATGGCAGATGGGCGAGGGACCACATGGCTGGCTCAGGTGGCAGAGAAAATGACACAATGAGCTAGCTTGTGGCTGCAAGGGGTTGTTGGTTGCTGGCTGAGGACCATCTCGGAGAAAAAAATTCTCCTAGCGATATTACCCACAAAATGGTGGGTAACATCTGGCTCCAACTAGGACATGATCTCTCGAAAAAGTGGGCAAAGCTACTCGAACAAGAGGTCACAAGAACTCCAGCGATCTCTTGGTTACCGTAGACCTATCCACTGCACATATAAGAGATTGAAAAACACGAGGCAGCATGCTTTCGCGGCGTCTCATGATCACACATGCTATATTTTAGGCCATAAAACCAACAGAAAATAAAATATGCAAATTTTAATTCAAATGCATCTAATCTACCATGAGAAATATCATATGATGTTAGTTCTAATGAGAGAATGAACATGCAATGCATCCTACCCTAACATGCATATAGTAAGGTTAATACAAAGTGTAATCATAAAGCCAGTGCAACCAACATATCATCACATCAATATACATATGCCTGCCAATATGATTACTCATGTGGCAACCCGCAAATAGAAGGCAAACATAGTCACATGGTGGATGAAGTGGGTGGGAGGTGAGAAAATATGATCTCCATTCGAGGTAAAGGGAAGTCATAGGGGAAAGAAAATTGGTCAATCTAAAGGTCTTGGGCTTTCCTTCTAGGTACACAATGGTGGAATGAATGATCACTCTCGAGAACTCCTTGTCACAATCACTCTTTGTAATATCATGCTTTGAGGATGTCACACGGTTGTGATGAGAGGGGAATGAAGGGTGAGAGAAAGAAGGAGTGCAACAAATATGTCACTCAATGTGATGGTCACATCGAAGAGGGGAGGTCGCAGAGTGATCATAATCTTGAAGCTGGGTCAAAGCGGATAAAATATATTCAATGAAGGGTTCTTTCTTGACACCATATTCAGAAACGAGAAAAGGGGCATGGTCACTCAAGAGTCGCGGTCATATCAAAAGAGACGAGGGAATTACTTGAGGAAGACTCAAGGTAGTGAACAAGCAGGAAAGGCAAAGGGGAGGGCAAAGCATCATATTCAACGGGATTTCCACAATCTAAAGGCTCAAGTGATTTGAATACATAGTCATAAGGTGGGTAGGTGGGAGCCTCATTTCTTTCCTCATTATAAGCATCAAAGATTGGGCTTTTGTTAAAAAGAGAATCAATCACTTCTAACTGTCCTTCTTCATGCCAAGGAAAATAATAATTCTCCTACCCAAAGGCATCGATGGATATGTCATTGCAAGTAATGTTCGGGAAAAAGGAAAAACCAATCTCAATCTCATCTTCCTTGTCAGTATCATAAATGGGAGCACAATCAAATTGGGGCCCAACAATCTCCCATTTCTCCTTTTCGATGCGGAAATAATCTCCAATGTCATTCTCTAAGGAGCTTATGGGATCACCTTCCTCAAGGTTTTCAAAAGGAGAGCCATCAAAAGTGATATCCTTGAGAAAGGTAAGGTTAGTCTTGGCCTTACTTTCCATAACTTCATTTTCCTCAACACATGTGCCCTCAAAATCATCCTGCCCATCCTGCAGCCCCAATGGGGACTCATCTTCCTACTCATCATTGAGGTCCTCAAGGTCATCTTCATCTTGGTTGGTTGACAAGTGGGACCTCTCTTCTTCTCTCTTCTCTTGAAGAACAATGGCCAAGATATTTTGTTACATGATTTTGGTAGTATGCTTCTAGGAGGAAAGCATTAGTAGGGTTCTCTTTCTATTCACATTTCATCTTATGAAGTTTCACTTCTTCATCATGTAAGCAGGAGAAAACTTCATTAGAATTACATTCCCTTACTACCTCTTTTCATGACCTACTATATTCGTCCATTCTTTCTTACATGACTTGGAGGCTTGTGGGATCCAATTCTTTGTCATCCTCAGAGGAGGCATTCCCTTTCACATGGTTATTAATGAGGTTACCAAGAATATTCACAACACAAGTTATGTGAGCAAGGTCAAGGAGACTGTTGATTTGGGGTAGCATTGGATGTGCTCTAACCACGAAAATTGGTAGAGAGGCTAAGGCACATGAGACCTCCAATACCCAGAAAGGGTTTGGGCAAATTCTAAACAGTTTGGGAGATATTAAAATAATTAATATTTTTAATAAAGTCCTAAGTCTAAACTTAGGGAAAATAAAATATTAATGTAAATTAATATAACACTGTGTTAGAATGGTCCAAAAGTCATGGATCAAGCCAGATCTTATCTTAGCCGTTGATTAGGGACTTAATCTCGGTCGTTGATTTGTCAACGAGAAAAATTATAAGAGGAGGCTTGAGGGTCACTTGGAGAACACACTAAGGGAGACTAGTCAGTTCAATTTCTGGAGCGGGGTTAGCTGAGAAATTGAACCAATGGTCTGGTGAATAGTCAGGAGGCAGCAAGTACGGAGCAAAGAGGCGGGATCAGCCACTGGAGATCAGCGCTGAGGCAGGAGAGACAGACGCAGAGGCAGCAAAAGGCTACACAGTCACTAGTTGGGCCTACGTGGGTGACGCAGAGAGGCCCAGGGCTGACGCAGTCAAGCAGGGGCTGACGTAGAGGGTTTGAGAGCCACGCAGAGGTCAGTCGAGCTGACGTTGGGATTGGGAGAAGTGCTGGAGAATTATTTCTCTCTATGGGTAAGCCAATTTGGCACCCTGTTGTACTAAAAAATTGTTGAATAATAAAATCCTCCCTTGTTGCACCGGTTTTCCCACATTGGGTTTTTCCGGGGACTGTTGTCCAAAATATTTGTGTCAACGTGTTAATACTTGTGCATATGTTTGTTTCTGTATTACGGTGTGATATCTACAGCAGTATTTATTTTAATGTTTATTGAAGTAATTTCATAAATAACTTATTGTGGAATAAGTAAGAAAAATAAATCAGTTGTTGTAGTGATAGATTTTTCACATGGTATCAAAGCAAGTAATCAAAGACAGAAAAGGAAAATCAATTATGGGTCGGGACCACGATGCAAAGGCATCCATGTCAGGGGACTCACAAAGATTTTCAGAAGATTGCACAAGAAAAAGAGATTTCGATTTCTCTATGTTGGTTTCCAGGCTAGAAGAAGAAGTGGCGTGTATGACTAGTGCTGCATCATCAGAAGTATGGTATATAGACAGTGGAGCTTCGTGGCATATGACGGGAATCAGGGAGTGTTTCTCAAAATGTCAAGAAGAGAAGATGAACTTTCAGATCACCATGGGGAACAAGGCAAAGTGTACTCCAGTAAGGAAGGGTACCATAGTTTTTCAAACAGAATCGGGAGAATGGTTCCGTGCTACAAATGTGCTACATGTACCAGGATTGGGGATGAACTTACTTTTCGTTTCGCAACTACAAGGAAAAGGCTATGACGTCAACTTTATCAATGAGAAGGTATACCTCAAACACCCGAGCTGGAAAAAGAAAGTGCAAATCGAAATCAAAAGTAATCAGTTGTATAGATTGCAACTAGAATCACCAATGGCACTAATAGGCAGTCATGGAGATAAGGAAATGAACGAACTATGCACAGAGGAATGAGTCACTTGCACCATGGAGCTCCGAGCTCTGAGAATTCTCAGGAGCACTGTAACAGGAGTTCCAGATCTGAGTCAGAACAAGATGATGTATGCAAGGGTTGTGCTCCAAGAAAGTATGCCAAGGCAACATTCCTAGGAGCAAACACAGGGCCAAGAGGGTAGTAGGATTTATACACTCTGATATATGTGGGCCTATGTCCGTCAAAGCTCTCAATGGTGCCGAGTATTTCCTTACCTTCATTGATGACCACTCGAGGAAAACTTGGATTTATTTTCTGAAAACCAAGGATGAGGTTTTATGTCGATTCAAGGAGTTCAAGGCTCTGGTGGAGAATCTGACTGTGAAGAAAATAATTTTTTTACGCTCAGATAATGGTGGAGAATATGTTGATAAGGACTTCACTGATTTTTGTGCTAAGGAGGGCATCAGAAGAGAGTGGATAGCTCCATATAATCCGGAGCAGAATGGGGTAGCAGAAAGAAAGAACAGGATTATTGTAGAAGCAGCTAGGGACATGATGTATGATCAAGATATGCCAAAATTCCTGTGGACAGAAGCATGCCACACAACAGTCTATGTTCAAAATAGGACTCCTCATCGAGCAGTGGGCAAGATTACTCTAGAGAAAGACTTCACAGGGAAGACATTTGAAGTCAGTCATTTTAGGATATTTAAGAGTTTAGCATATTGTTGCATACCCGAAGAAAAGAGGAAGAAGTTGGATCAGACTGCAGAAAAGGGATATCTAGTAGGATATAGCGAGAACACTAAGGCATACAGAATCTATCTTCCAGGGAGCAGGAAGGTAGTTGTACGACGAGATGTAAAGTTCATGGAGGACAGGGCTTTCATAAGATCTCACGAGATGCCTTCCGAGGAGCAGTCGAAAGAGGAGCCGTTGATTAAGCCTCTTCAACCAATAGAAGTAAAGAATTCTTCCTCAAGACCGGAAGATTCTCAAGATGAGGAGGAGCGAACGAAAGCACCTGCTGGTAGAGGAAGAACTAGTAGGGAACTTCGTCAGATTTTGCGAGATGCAGAGGACTTCATCGGTGCACCAAGAAACAATAAGAGGGAGCGAAAACAGCCAGATAGATATCAGGCATTAGTAGCTCAGGATGGAGAGCTTGCCAGTTTCAAGGAAGCAACTCAACATCAGGTTTGGCTAGATGCGATGATAGAGGAATACAACTCCATAATGGTAAACGATGTTTGGGAGGTGGTGCCAAGGCCTCAAGACAGATCAATGGTAGGTTCAAGATGGATCTACAAGATCAAATACGTTGCAAACAGCAGTGTTGAGAAATACAAGGCCAAGTTTGTGGCTAAGGGGTATGCTCAAAAAGAAGGGATTGACTATGAGGAGACCTTCGCCCAGTGGCCAGGTATACATCTATTAAGACCGTGATATCTCTTGCAGCCCAGATGGGATGGGAGATCCATTAGATGGATGTCAAAAAGGCATTTCTGAACGGGGTAATAAAAGAGGAGGTATACATTGAACAGCCAGAGGGCTTTGACACTCATGAAAAGTCTCATGTATGCAGATTGAAGAAAGTCTTGTATGGGCTGAAACAGGCACCGAGAGCATGGTATGGTCGAATAAATGGCTACTTGCAGAAGATGGGGTTTGTCAAGAGTGACGCAGATCTGAATCTCTACTATCTGGTTGTAGAGAACGAGCTACTAATCT
This sequence comes from Pinus taeda, assembly GCA_000404065.3. Lineage (NCBI taxonomy): Eukaryota > Viridiplantae > Streptophyta > Pinopsida > Pinales > Pinaceae > Pinus > Pinus taeda. Next base: position 176,903 of record APFE030788953.1, read on the forward strand.
TAGTATTGTATGTGGATGATCTCTTTCTGACAGGATCATCCAGAATCATTGGGGACTGCAAGAAGAATCTAGCCACAGAATTCGATATGAAGGATTGGGGATGAATGCACTACTTCCTAGGGTTGGAAGTTTGGCAGCAGAAGGGAAAAATCTTCCTTGGGCAAGGGAGGTATGCTACAGAAATCCTGAAAAGATTCGGGATGGAGGACTGTAGACCTATGGCTACGCCAATGATCACCAACTAGAAGAAGATTGATGCATCAGAAGACAAGGATGTTGATCCCACCCTATACAGGCAGCTCATAGGGTCCCTCATGTATTTGGTCAATACCAGGCCAGACATAGGCTATGCTGTCAACACCCTCAGTCAGTTCATGGTGGAACCAAAGAGGGCGCACTGGGAAACAACCAAACACGTTCTCAGGTATTTACAGGGAATAGTAGATTATGGACTCTTGTACACCAGGAGTAAGGATATCAGATTGAGTGGATTTAATGATGTAGATTGGGCAAGAAGTTCAGTGGATCGGAAAAGTACCTTTGTGTACTGTTTCAACATTGTATTACGAATGACCTCCTGGTGCAGTAGGAAACAGAAGTCTGTGGCTCTGAGCTCATCTAAGGCAGAATATATGGCGGCAAGCACAGCTTCATGTGAGGGCATATGGCCTAGAAAATTGCTTGTGAACCTATTCAAAAGGAATATGGAGGCGACCAGGATCATGTGCGATAATCAGAGTTGCATCAAGCTCTCTGAGAATGTAGTGTTTCATGATAGGTCGAAGCATATTGATATCCGATGTCACTTTGTCAGGGACTGTGTCCAACGAGGAGTTGTACAGTTGAGCTACACTCCTACAGGAGAACAGGTGGCGGACATCCTCACTAATGCCCTTGGAAGGACAAAATTTGACTACTTCAGGGAAACGATGGGGATGGTAAAGAACCCATTTCAGTAGTAGAAATGGGAGTGATAACAGCAAGGATGCAAAGGGAGTTGTAGTGCGGATGCAGTGTTGAGAGAAAGGACCAGCAGCAGCACGGATATAGAGGGAGTTGTCGTACATATGCAGCAGTGGCAATAGCAGAGCCATGGGCAGCAATACAAGATGCAGCAGTGCAGAGGATGTTGGGCAGGGAGGCTTAGCATCAGCATAGGGACCAATGCCAGATGATCAGGGTGATACTCAGTGAGTATTACTAGAGCACAGTGCTCGCTAAGAGGGAGTGTTGATTTGGGGTAGCATCGGATGTGCTCTAGCCATCAAAATTGGTGGAGAGGCTAAGGCACATGAGATCTCCAATACCCAGAAAGGGTTTGGGCAAATTCTAAACAGTTTGGGTGATATTAAAATAATTAATATTTTTAATGAAGTCCCTAAGTCTAAACTTAGGGAAAATAAAATATTAACGTGAATTAATATAAAATTGTGTTAGATTGGTCGAAAAGTCATGGGTCAAGCCAAATCTTATCTTAGTTGTTGATTAGGGACTTAATCTCAGCCGTTGATTTGTCAACAAGAAAAGTATAAGAGGAGGCTTGAGGGTCACTTAGGGAACACATTAAGGGAGACCAATCAGTTCACTTTCTGGAGCAGGGTTAGCTGAGAAATTGAACCAGTGGTCTGGTGAGCGGTCAAGAGGCAGCAAATACGAAGCATAGAGGCGGGATCAGCCACAGGAGATCAGCATTGAGGCTTTTCAGGCAGACAAAGAGGCAGCAGAAGACTGCGCAATCACTAGCTGGGCCTGCGTGGGTGACGTAGAGAGGCCCAGGGCTAACGTAGAGAGTTTGATAGCCACGCAGAGGTCAGTCGGGCTAACATTGGGATTGGAAGAAGTGCTGGAGAAATATTTCTCTCTGTGGATAAGCCAGTTTGGCACCCTGTTGTACTGAAGAATTGCTGAATAATAAAATCCTCCCTTGCTGCATCGGTTTTCCCACATTGGGTTTTTGTGAGGACTGTTGTCCAAAATATCTGTGTCAATGTGTTAATGCTTGTGCATATGTTTGTTTCTGTATTATGGTGTGATATCTGCAGCAGTATTTATTTTAATGTTTATTGAAGTAATTTCATAAATAGCTTATTGTGGAATAAGTAGGAAAAACAAATCAGTTGCTGCAATGATAGAATTTTCACAGAGACGACTAGGATCTTCTTCATAAGTACACCTTATTATGTCGAGTTGTACTTCTTATGATCTCTAAAACCTGAGCATGAAATCCAAATTTGTGCCCTCCAACATATTTTGAAAAGATTCTGCATATTCCACCACTTTCTTTTGCAACTCTTAAATCTCTTGGTTATTGAGTTTTTCAAATATAGGACCAAGAGAAATCTCCATATCCTATGATTTTGCATGTTGAGATAATAATGGAGTCGCCAAGTTGATTTGAAGTGTCTTGATAGATGCTTGCTTCAATCTACAAGCATTAACTTTAAAGTTCAATGAAGAACTAGGGCTTTGTTCTTCCAATGAAGTTGCCAATAATGACATGTCGATATGTCATACAAGGAACAAAACACATGTCTCGTGTTCCTGGCAACAGCGCCAAAATGTTACCACTCAAATTAATAAGGGACCTAAGGAGGACCCCTAAAGGGCAAATGCTAGGTTAAGGCCAACAAATGGAGACTTAACCCACTGTCACCTCAGTTAAGGCTTCCTTCTATTTATGGACTTTCACTGATGGGAGGAGACCTAGTATGTATGTAGTCACCAATGAAGGATAAGTCAATGGATATGAGTGACCCAACTAAACCCTTTCCCAGAAGAGTTTGAAGGATGGAGCTTGCTTGCTTTCTAAGCAAGGTACTATGTATTCTTGGGAAAGGAAGAGAGGATTAGAGGGTTGGGTTTATGGGATAAAACTTCCGAAGGAGTTCCCCAATCTCTAAAATCCTTGTTCGAATTGGTATCCCTGATGGTTCTTGAAGAATGGTCTTTCAAAAGAGCAGGACCACACAGGACCAAGTGGACCCAGTCTAGGGTATGAGAAAAGAATGTGGCAAGGTGTGAGTCATTTATTTGTTGGCTTAAAGGGTTGATCCAAAGCCTGTTTCAAGGCACCTTTTCAAGCTAACTTCAACATATTCTAGGCGAAAGATCTGAGGCTACAATAGAGGTTATTTCAGCTCAATCTAAGGCTAGTTTTGAGACTAAATATGTCAATTCTAAGGCAGATTTCAAAGGCCTGTTTATGACTTAATTAAGGCAGAATCTTGGGTCTGTAAATCTAAGACAGTTGAAGCAAAAGTAAAAAGGTCAAGGCCTGTGTGAGCAATTAGTGGCAACAAGTTGGTGTTCATCTTCTTCTATGGTATGATCCCATCAAAATAATTGAGGTATGAGGCAGATTCTTTTGTTTGTTTAACTGTTGAGCTATATAAATATTCCTTTGTTTATTGCAAGTCAAATTCTAATTCACAGCAGTGATTAAAAGAGGAGTCCTAAAGGTTGTTAGTTGAAAATCTCAGTAGTTTGTTGAACACCATTATATATATTTTGGGATCTGAGCACATAATAGCAAAAATAACAATAAAGTCTTATTTATCATTGTAAGTGGGTCATTGTCCCTGGTATGGGAGCCCACATTTATTTTTCTACTTTTTATTTAGGGTGGCAGGGTGGTGTAGGGTGGCGAGTGAAGTCTCCTTCAGGTTGGAGCTTGAGAACAATTCAGGGTGGCAAGGTGATACTAGAGCAAGTTGGAGCCTGCAGGGTGTTGGAGCATCCTTCGAGATGGAGCTAGTAAAACCAGGGTGTTGGAGCATCCTTTTAAAGAGTTGGGGCTTCCTAATAAAACAAAATGTTTTTCTAATCGAGTACTAAGAACTTGGAGCTTCCCTTCAGTGCGAGCTGATAAATTGTTGTACTCATCATTTATATTAGAAAGCGTTCGGTAGTTTTTCTCCTAGAAGGGTTTGCACATAAAAAATTTGTGTACTAATCATGTGATGTTGATTTATGTTTTGATATGATGTTAATGATATTTAATGCTCTATAAAGTTCAAAATTAACTAATTGAAGTGAAATATTGATTCAACCCCCACCCCCCAAGTATTTCCAACATGTCCCAACCATCTTTTGCATTTTGACATTCTTTGATTTTTTCTTTTGTAGCCATTATTTTCTTTTTCCTTTTCTTTTAGTTGCATCAACCTCCCAAGGCCAAGTTCCGGCCCCTACCCAGATATGAGGATGTGTGAGTGCCAAGTCCTAGAGAACTAGTGGTCAGTTGAACCCAAAGAATGGAGGTGGAATATAGGGCTTATAATGTAAGATGGAAAGTGGTAAGTATGGAATAGGGATAGATGGAACATGCTATCTCAATCACGGTTTCCCAAGTAGTGCCCCTCATATATCCATTGGGCCATTAGAATAGGTCCCACTAGACTAGAATTGAAGATTAACACCACATTTATGGTGAGGGAACAAGATTACAGTCAAAACCCCTCCTCCTTCCAGGTCACCCCATAATCCATGTCAAATCCCAAATACAAGCAAGAATAAGCACCCGATTGCAAAATGAATAAAGTACCTTTTGTTGATTTTGGGTAGCATCTGATGTGCTCTAGCCTCAAAACTTGGTGGAGAGGCTAAGGCACATGAGATCTCCAATACCCAAAAATGGTTTGGGCAGATTCTAAACAGTTTGAGAGATATGAAAATAATTCAAAATAAAAAATTAATGTGTATTAATATAAAACTCTGTTAGAAGAGTCCAAAAGTCATGGATCAAGCTAAAGTTAATCTTAGCCGTTGATTAGGGACTTAATTTCGGCCTTTGATTTGTCAACGAGAAAAGTATAAGAGGAGGCTTGGGGGTCACTTGGAGAACACACCGAGTTGATCAAGATTTTGATCTTCTAGGGCAGGGTTTGTTGAGGAAGTCGAAAGAGTGATCAAAGTTGCAGCTGAGGGGCAGTGAATACAGAGGCAAAGGTAGAGAGGGTACAGGGAGAAACAGCGCAAAAGCTAGGAGAGAGGGACGTAGAGCCAGCCAAAGGCCACGCAGAGCCAGCGAGGGCCCACGCAGAGGTAACTAGGAGCTGTGCAGTGCCTTAGAGAGCCAGCATGGGTGACGCAAAGGCTGACGCAGTGCCTCCAGAGGTTGACGTAAGGGTTATTGGGCTAATGCTGGGCCAGGAAGGGTTGACGCAATCCCTAAGGGCAAATGCTAGGGTTTTCGTGGGGCAGATTGGAGCTGGGAACTATCAGAGTGTTTATCTAGGGTTTCAGCCGAAACATCTATCTCCAACTGAGAGGTACTACTGCCGAGATTATTCTCCGTTGGGTGAGCCAGTTTTGGCACCCAAATTGTATTCTGAAACTTCTTAATAATTAAAACCCTCAGATAGTTGCACCAGTTTTCTCGCATTGGGTTTTTCTGAGGACATTGGTCCAAAAACAACAGTGTCACTTGTGTGCTTGTTTTGTTTCCTTCAGTTGATGATCTGTAATGTGTTGAGCATGTACTTGTAGTTATTTTCAGTATTTAAATGGTAAATAACTTGTTAAACAATCAGCACAAGTAGGCAAAAATAAATCAGAAAAGTACATGAAGGGTTTCTAACAGTTAGACTTAGAAATTCCAACATAGTATCAGAGCATGGTTGCAGATCACAGGAGAACTAAGGACATCAGCCGAGCAAAGCAACAGCAGCAGAAAACAGTTGTCCCGAGTGATAGAAGTTGTTCCTAGTAGAGAAGCAACAAGGAAGGGCTGACGTAGTGCTTGCGTCATCAAGTTTGAGCCAAGAAGAGGATCAACGTAGTGGTAGAGGGGAGCAGACTCGACCTACATAGTGCCCGGTCATCTTTCTCAGTCAGGAAGGATTGATGCCTGTGGCCAGGAGGTGCGGATTTTGCTAGTGTCGGGATTGCACAGAGCCTAGAAGCTCTAACGTTCAGGGTGCTAGGGCTTAGGAGGCTGTGGGCAAGTTGCAAAGTGAAACTGGCGGGGTACTGTAGTCAGAACAATACCTAACAGGGCAAGACCAAGGAGGAGGGAGTTGCTACCGAGGATTTCTAGCCAAGAAATCTGGATCAATGGTGCAGCTGCACTAAAGATCGGAGTGGGGGCATCTCAACATTGGTAGAGGGGTTTATAGGAGGGAAATCAAGGTTCAAAGGGAGTCACACCGAGAACTTCCAAAAGGGCAGTAGAGCAGCGAGATGGCAGTGAACGGGGTAAGAGACCAGGACAGACTAGACAACGCCTCAAACTTCGTAGTCTGGAAGGCTAGAATCTTATTCGTTCTAAGACAGGAACCATCTCAAGCACTTCGCCTTGAGGACAATAGTGGTCCTAGTTGACCCGGTAGATAACGATAAGTACGAGGATGTAATGGCGAGGGCCAAGAGCATCATCCTTGACAAGGTCAAGGACCATGTAGTACCACACATTGCCAAGAAGAATATGGCAAATGAGATGTGGGAGGCCCTAAAGAAGTTGTATCAGCATACTTCCGTGCAGAGGAAGATGCTACAAGAAAATCAGCTACGGTCATACCAAATGCAGAAGGGAGAACAGATCGACATCTTCCTCGGTCGATTGAAGGAGATATGGGATCAGCTGACTTCCATAGGGGCCACGTTGGATCAAGAATTGATGGTGATAACAGCCCTGAACGCAGTCTCAAAAGACTGGGAGGTGTTTGTCCAAAGCATAGGGAGGAAATGTGGGCGGCTCTTTGCCAAGAGGAGAGCAGTAAGCTAAGCAAGGCGGGAAGCAGCGGCAAGGGGGTCAAAATCAAGGAGGAAGAGGATGATGTTGCCCTAGCATCTGAGGGAAAGCAGGAGAAACGGAAGAAGAAAGACCTCTCCAAGGTCAAATGCTTCAACTGTAGGGAATTGGGTCACTATGTGAACCAGTGTCTGAGGAAGAAGAGCAAAGGAGAGGCTTCCAAGACCAAGGCAGCGCCAGCAACGACGGAGAAGGAAGTGGAGACAAATGATGACTATGCCATGAGTGCTCACACACCATTTGAGCAGTGGTGGGGAGACATCGAGTTGTAGTCAAGCGGACTACAGGGGATGAGGGGCAGGATCCTCGAGGTACCCAACCTCTTGGATTATACCTTGCTACGGAAGCCTCGAAGAGGAGTAGCAGGACTAGCGGATGTCAGTAGAGACGGATGCGAATGAAGCGACAGAGAGGGCTACAGTGCAGGAGTCCCAGGACAGCATGAGGCAGCAGTGCGAGATGCATGGAGTTGTTTCAGCAGTGCTAAGGTAAGAGAGGGAGCACTTGTCAGCGACAAAGGGAGTTTCAACATCGAGGGTGTCTCTAGCCTGACAGAGATGTCAGAGTTGGGAGATCAGTTACTTACTTCTCAGTAACTGAGTTGCAATGCAATAGTTAGCAATGGCAATGCTATGGGCAGCATGATGAGAGGGGTTGTCGTACGAATGCAGCAGTGGTTGTGGCAGGGCATGGGTAGCAGTACATGATGCAGTAGTGCAGAGGATGTTGGGAAGCAGGCCTAGCATCAACACAGGGACTGAGGCCAGATGATCAAGGTGATGATCAGTGAGTATTACTAGAGCACAGTTCTCACTAAGAGGGAGTGTTGATTTGGGGTAGCATCGGATGTGCTCTAGCCTCGAAACTTGGTGGAGAGGCTAAGGCACATGAGATCTCCAATACCCGGAAATGGTTTGGGCAAATTCTAAATAGTTTGAGAGATATTAAAATAATTAATATTTTTAATGGAGTCCCTAAGTCTAAACTTAGGGAAAATAAAATATTAATGCATATTAATATAACACTATGTTAGAAGCGTCCAAAAGTCATGGATCAAGCCAAAGTTAATGTTAGCCGTTGATTAGGGACTTAATCTTAGTCGTTGATTTATCAACGGGAAAAGTATAAGAGGACGCTTGAGGGTCACTTGGAGAACACACCGAGTTGATCAAGATTTTGATTTTCTAGGGCAGGGTTTGTTGAGGAAGTCGAAAGAGTGATCAGAGTTGCAGCTGAGGGGCAGTGAATACAGAAGCAGAGAGGCAAAGAGGGTACCGAGAGAATCAGTGCAGAAGCCAGGAGAGAGGGACACAGAGCCAACCAGAGGCCAAGCAGAGCTAGCTAGGGCCCACGCAAAGGCAGCCAAGAGTTGCGCAGTGCCCCAGAGAGCCAGTGTGGGTGACACAGAGGCTCTAGAGGCTAGTGCAGTGCCTCTAGAGGTTGATGCAGGGGTTATTAGGTTGACGCTGGGCCAAGAAGGGCTGGCGTAGTCCCTAGAGGCAGACATGGGTTTTCGTGGTGCAGATTGGAGCTGGGAATTGTCGGAGTGTTTATCCGGGGTTTCAGCCAGAACATTTGTCTCCGACTGAGAGGTACTACTGTCGAGATTATTCTCTGTTGGGTGAGTCGGTTTTGGCACCCAAATTGTATTCTGAAACCGCTTAATAATTAAAACCCTCAGATAGTTGCATTTGTCTTCCCGCATTGGGTATTTTTGAGGATATTGGTCCAAAAACAACGTTGTCACTTGTGTGCTTGTTTTGTTTCCTTCAGTTGATGATCTGTAATGTGTTGAGCACGTACTTGTATTTATTTTCAGTATTTACATGGTAAATAACTTATTAATTAATCAGAACAAGTAGGCAGAAATAAATTAGAAAAGTACATGAAGGTTTCCTAACAGTTAGACTTAGAAATTCTAACACCTTTCGATCAGAAGCACACCTTCATTCATTTGCTCCTGTGAGGTGGGTGATGGTTGGTCAGCTAGAAGAGATGATGGAAGAAAATTTTCTCCTATGGGATCACCTACATATGGTGGGTAATAGGGCCATAAGCTTGAATATTTGGCTACCCCACTCAAAAATTCTTGTTTCAAAAAAAAAAGAAAAACTTTTGGAACGTCCTTGTTCACATTGTACAAAACCAGTGGGTTCGGTACAAAACCAGCTAGTTCGGTGAAAAGAGGTTGGTTTAGTATCAAACCAACCATTTTCGGTTCCAGACCTCGAACCAGACCAGTTTGACACCCAAATTGGTCGGACCAGCTAGTTCCTTCGATAACGTTGGGAGAATCTTCCATTGAATTAACCTCGAAGCTTGTAAAATTACTAGATGGATTTTCTAGGGTTAGTAGTGGACAACCCCAATTATCAACCTACATCTAATTATATCTCTTCAAGGGAGTCCTTAGTTGACTCCATATGACCCCTCAAAAAAATAGCAAACACTAATCTTCCCCCAATAGTCAATCATTATAATCCAAATTTTAACATTTTATTTATTGTTTTAGGGTTAAATTAGAATTTGTAACAGTAATACATACAATCAGCCATATGTAACCTAAACGTCTAGGGCTATTGAGCATTTGTATGGTTAAAAATTAATCTTACCATCAAAAATTTCATTGTTGATTTAGTTTATAGCCCTTGTAGGGCTAGATCTCTTGCATTCTAGGACTGCTATATGCATTTTAATTTTCAGATTTATTCAGTTAATTAAACCCGGCTTAATTCATTATTTTGGCCCTAGTTTTCATTGATAATTACTTGTTAAAGGGCTGTTATAACTTGTTTTATTGCTGCAGTTCATCATATTTTATGCAATTTTTACATCAGCCATTGCTGCTTCTTCATTTTGTAGTGTTTGGGGTTCCCTCTTTGACCAATATTGACTTTCCAAGTTTATTGTCATAGAAATCCAGCCACTCAAATCTGGCTATTGCTCTAAATAAACCACCTTATCATTACCTTGAATACTATATCTTTGTGGTGTATTGCGAGTAGTTAGATATGTGTTTTTATACTTGACTTCCTTTTGCCTTAGGAACGCTTGAAGTTGCTAGGGAAGCCACCCTTATGTAGGATTCATCCTTCACTAAGGAGGGGGAACCTATTCCCTGGGTGACAATCGTAAACGTTACCATAGTCTTAGCACCTTGGGAAGACTTTGCACTAAGGTGCACGATTTTGTGATAACAATTAGCATTGTGGCTAATCAATTATGGATTACTAAACCAAGCATAAACGAAAAGATGGACTTTTGGAATAAAAGAAATATGAAATGGAGGAACTAAAACTAACAATTGAGGATTATATCCTCCCACTTCCATTTAGGTCCATGTATGAAAAATATGTAAAGAAGTCTTGGTGGAGCATTGGGAGGATGGAGGTCATCTTTCAAAATCAAAATCTATTCTCACCTAACTCCGTTTTACTCAGAACTGTTATCATCTTATTGTTGGAAATACTGAGAGGGGGTGAATCAACTTTTCTCTTCAATTAGTATATTTTTAACTTCATAGAGCATTAATTGTTATTAGCATCAGATAAATATAAACATTCATCAACACCATTCAACAATGCACAATAATAAAGGTAGTGGACACAGAGATTTGTAGGTGGAAACCCTTCCGAGAGAAAAACCATCTAACGCTTCTTAATATTTGTCTTCAATAAAATTTACATAAATATTTTCAGCTCCAACTGAGGGAGGCTCCAACCTGAAGGACGCTCCAACGTCCTAGTTTACAAGCTCCAACCTGAAAGATGCTCCAACACCCTGTTTACCAGCTGCAACTGGGAAGACACTCCAATGCCCTGTGTAAACTCCAACCAGCCCTAACACCACCTTGTCGTCTTGAAGTGTTCTCAGGCTCCAACCTTAAGGAGGCTCCACTCTCTTGCGTTGCACTCCCCTGCCACCCTAATCAGTTGGCAGAACACATTTCACAATTTTCAGATTGGATCCACCTATTCTTAATGGTCAATACAATAGCGGACTATAATATACTCTGTGCTTCATTAAATTTCCTTCTATGCATCAATCCCAGCTTCATAAAACTTTTGCTTACATCAACTAGCCAATAAAATTGTTACAATTACTATTGTTCTGTCTCTGATAAAAGACTCTGTCAAGTGCCCTGCCAGAAATGCTCTGCTCAAACCCTGTTGTAATATAGACATCAACGCTTGCAATACATTCATATTCCTATGCATGGTACCAACAAATGTCCTCTGCTGCTTTCATTCAAATACCAAGCCCTGACAACAACAATGAATGGCACAAACAAATCTCCTTTGTTGCTTTCATTTAAATACCAAGCCCTAACAACAACAATGAACCCATTGTTGCTCGATATGTATATCAAATGGCAAACCCTATCATCTCTCATTAATGATCTCAATTGCTCAAGAATCAGTCTTGGAACTTTGTTGATATGTTGCAACGATAATACTGCTCATGACACAAGTCTGCTCAACATATCTTGACATGCATACTTTCATATTACATGACTTCACTAAAACATAATTTGATCCAGGGATACAATTGTATATCAAGGTTACTCCTATAGTGTCATATCAACAAGGTCATAGCCATATCATTAAGTTCATTGCCATATCAATAGGGTCACGGCTATATCACCAAGGTCACCTCACTTGGAAGAAACAACTTGCATTACTCAACAATAACTCACATTATTCAGTATATCAAGGGCTATATATCATTGTCATACTTGTCGTTACATATCACTTCCATACTTTTCAAGATTATCTAGGGCACTATTATATCAGGGTTACTGTCATACCAAGAATGTTGTAATACATCGGATTCATTTCAAGATCTCCATATCATATATCAGAATCGTATTATTAAGGCCACTGATAAAATTTAGGGTACTGTCATATGTCAAGCTTTTACTATCATATTATCACAGTTACAGAATCATCAGAGTCTGGGCTTTACTACCATACCATCAACGTTACAGAGCTGGCATACCTTGGAAAATAAGTCATATCATTTTCATCATGGAGAAGTAATTCACATCAATACTTTGGAAAGGCAACTCACATTACATACCTTTAATGTAACTTGCATTACAAACCTCTGATGCATTACATACTCATATTGGAGAAGAAACTCGCACTCGCATCTCAGCAAAACTCGCATTACTTAATGAAGAAGAAACTTGTATCACTTTGCATCATTTTAGAAGAGAACTCATAGTATTGTCTGGCCAAAAGGATGAACTCATATTACTGGATCAGACCTTTGCATCTTTGTTTGGCATCACTGATACTCACTCTCATCATAATCCAAATAGGAGAGGGTTTCTTGCACTATTGTTTTGCATCACAGTGCAGATAGGAGAGGGTTTCTCACATCACTATTTAGCCAAGAAACTCACATCAAGTTTACAATCTAAGGAACTCCCATGTCTGTTATCGTATTTCACATCACAGTCAACAAATGTATCACCATACAGTAAGTAGCATCTCAGAACATAACCAATTCGGACTACAAACAGAAGCCACTCAAATCCCTGTAGAAGAAGAATATGAATCATAATAGACTCATAGAGAGTTAGGTCAGACTACCATAGAAACTCGCCTTAATTCTCCACTGAAACTCACATCATTTCCTCAGAGATATGACCATAATAAACTCTCATTTTGCCTCAGACAGTAAGCCAATCAAACTCACATTAGGTTCAAGAACGTAGCCACAGAGAACTCAAATTGTATCTCAGAACTTGTCAACAGAAAACCTCGACGAATTACATCACCAAACGAATGAGATTATATGCCAATATACAGTTGTTTGAAGATGTGAAGGGTCACGTCTATTAGGTGAGCCGACTTGAAATTTTTGTAGGGAACTGACATGGAGGGAAAATAGATTTCAAATTTTAATTTCTTTTAGCCAATTTTTGAGGTCGAATTAGGGAATAGAATTTTACTTTCGAATTTCAATTTGATTAATTTTTCTTGATTAAAAAAATCCCTTCTCCCTTTTTGACTTATTTTTCAAATAAAAAAATTTCTCTGTAGCACCTCCTTTGGGATATTTGACCATTGAATGAGGGTTTTGAATTTATGAAGCCAGATCTCCTCAACCATGAGGAGCCTCCTGTCCTGCCATATACCATTAATATCATTATGACGAGGAGCATCAAATGATGGGGGTCATGAGATCCATGATCTTCATCCCCAAAAGCTTCAACAAGTGTGGGGCTTCTAGGGTTTTCCTACGGCTTTGTCCACTGGAGCTTCCAACCGAGGGTTTTAATGGGTTGCACAGATGTCAAAGAACTTTGTTTTTTGAACATGTTCTGATTGTTGAATTTTGTAGTTATCGTTAGTCTTCATAAGTTATATTTTATCCCTTGTAATTTGTAAGACATGTTCTTCATGTCAGATTTAAAAAAGAAAACTTTGAATTTTAAAATTTGAAGTTTTGGCTCCAAATTAGTCAAATCAGCCCTCCCTCAAGTCAAGTCGGCCCAGTGAAGAGACACTTCCATTCTAGATATGCATAACACTATTTAAAGGCATTTGACCTCCTCCACAAAGGCACCATTCAACCTCACACAAGAAAGACAGTTTTTGGGCATCCAAGCGAAGGACAAGAAGGATGAAAAGAAGGAAGAAAATCATCTTTCTCTCACTCTCTAACTCGCATCTTTCTCTCCTAGCTCGCACGTGTGTTTCTAGGCAGCATATTTTGGGCAGGCCAAATATCTGGGTTTCTAGAAGGCTGAATTTCAGCCTAGGGAAGATCAGATCAGGCCAAGTTGCAAGGCAGATTGGAGGGTTCACTTGAGGGCAGTTGACCAGGTTCGACCATTAGCATTGTTGGTCAGTTTGACCTCATAGTTGACTAGCTGCATTAGATGTATATCTTGTTGAACTGAAAAATTTCTCTAAAAAAGGGTTGTTGGGTTTTTCCCCCAAGTGGGTTTTCTCAAGGTAAACCTTTTGTTCTTTTTGTGCATTGTGATCTCTATTGTTATTATGTTTTTATAGTTGAATTTCTGAAGTGTAACTGTTTAATGATAAACTGGAATTCTTAAAAGAAGATCTATATCATTAGAAGTAATTATTAGTATTTCAAAAATTAGTGCTTGTATCTATTGCACTTGAAAACTCAGCAAGTTTGACCTTCAAGGAATTTTATCATACCATGGTTTTTAATTGATGATGTATTAGTACAATGGTGCCATGGTTTGGATTAAAGACAGTTCAGTTTGGGAATCTGTGACAGACCTTTTTAGTCTTCATGCTAGCAACACTTTCAGAATATAACTTTATATTCATCTTGAATACAAAAGGTACAAAATTTTCTTCAGAAAAAATTATGAAAAAGGCATTTCATAAGGAAAATTTCAAGGACCCATTCTTATCTTAAAGTGGAGAAACTTTGGTGAATCTTATTAATTCTTTAAATGCTCATTGCCAACTATAAAAATATTGGCAATATTTTTGTAAAAATGATTTTATATAGTTTCTAGAAAAATTTGGTGATTTTTTTAACAAAATAATATTATCCTATAGAATTTTGGCAAACTGTTTTTGGAAAAAATGTAAATAGGTGAATCCTTTTTAAGACAAAAAAAATGGAAAAATAGCCAAATGGCAAAATTCAGCCACTAAAGTTTTCCTTGGAAAGAGACATCAGATACCTTCACCCTAAACACGAAGGAGATAGTAGATAGTTATTCATAATCAAAATAAGAAAATATTATACAACCTCATGATGAAGTCTTGCATCGAAGGTGCTTGATCAAGAGATATAGAGGCCAGTCAACACTATCAGCAATCTGAACAGAAGAAACAGGATCAGAGCAAAAAACATATAAATCTCAACAATGTTTTGACAGAAAAAAGATAGAGAAATTTCTGATCTAACAATTCAAACAACACCTTGTTGACAAAAGTTAAAAAATTAAAAATGAAGAAAATGAAGATGGAAGTACAAATTGTTGACAAAGAGACATTACTTGATCCAATTGAAACAGGGATATTTCCGGAAATCAAAGTACACAAGGGCATAGAAATCTTGGCAAATTCAAGTGTTGTTATTGATGAAATATCTACAATAGACAGAACAAGACAAGTATACGAAGAAGAAATAATACCTAAACCAAATCAGGAATATTTTAAACTACAGATAAAAAGATACCAAGTTCTAAGAACAGCTTTTCGAATCCTAATTATAAGAATCATTGCATTCATTGATCAACTTATCAACATCATTATGATCAAGGTCTATATTCTGGAGAATTTTAAATCAAATGCAACTCGGTCTCAAAAGAAAACTCATCCTTAGAATCACACTCCAACAGTTCCATTCAAGAAGCGTGTCCATAAACAATTCCAAAGAAGATCAACCTAGGACTCAGGATGAATTGAACAATCTACAATGTGATAACACTGTTCAAAAATTGAATATCTTTTAGTTGGGTTTCTTCAATGATGAAGCTTTTCAAGGAGTGGTGACATGTAACAAACATAACTTAGATTAGTAGTTATCATGACCTAGGTGATGTGTCTCTTCACATGCATGTGTCTCTTGGGCAGACCATATAAGGAGACTTGTTGACAACTTTCCAATCAGCATTGTACCATTAATTTTTATTTAATATTATTTGTCCTTTGCACATTATCTGTATAGACTCTTGACCATTTGTTATGAGATGGCTCAGTAATGAACCGTTTGGTTCATTACAAGTATCAATAGATACTCATCCTATCATCGTGTATTGCATATAATCAAGAGAATAAACAAGATAACAACAGTAATGGTTGGTTCAGATGAAGAAAAACACATATTATCAAGGTCGTACACTATGTGCATCAAGTACAAGCTAGGTAATTATCACGTAGAGAAATATGGAGACTGATAACTTGTTGAAAAAAGGATCAAGTTGCTTGCATTAGAACTTATTTGTTGCCTCCACCATGTAACAGTCGTGGAATTTATAACAAACAACATTTTGATTGCAATGAATGTGCTATCTTGGACTTTTCCTGTTAACAAGTTAAACACGTTTCCTAAAGAATCATGTTACAAATGATTTGGTGTGAAGCGGAGCCATTCACTTGGCAACCAATTTTCCTATGCGCATTTTGCTATGAAGTAATTTTAAGTAAAGAACTGAATATAAAATACATACACAAACAACTTATATATATTTTCAGAACAGCAGAGTTTTCTTCTACATGAATATAATTAAATAAATAATAGTGTCCTAGTGCTATAAAACATATATCTGAAAAATATTTATTTGAACTAACATACAACTAGGAAAGTGAAATAAAATAAAATCAAGTTTTGGTTTCTTTTAATCATTTGAAGACTAGACCAAGCCCAGAAACAGATGTAGTCAATGTTAGCCAAACTATGTTTATAAATAGAGACTCGAAAAATCTTCATCATAAATTTGCAAACTCTAATAAAGAGGATACCGCAGTGCTTTATCCAGTAAATACAAAATATGAAACAAAACATAAAAGTAACGGCAATGGAAACATTTGGAAGTTCATCAAAGAGAAGAAACAAACTTAAATTCTCAGGTTTTGTAGATGTAAGGCTTACCGTAGCTAAGCAGGAAGAGGATTCCTTGTAAGTGAAGTGTCAAAGTCTTCCGTAAAGACATTTTCAGCATGAACAAGACCCCTCCTTGTGCGATCTAAAGAAGTTGCTTCAAACATCCCTGCATAATTTTGGTAACAATACAATAATTATAAACCTACATAGCCCGTTGATCCACATGCAAGACATTTCTACTTGCCTATGATAGAAAATTAATCAATACGTATGTTCTATATTCAAGAAAAATATCTACTGGTCCAGCTGAATTCATTTCGAAATGAAGCAAACCACATCTTTTCTCTAGTATCATAGGAGGAAAAATACAGAAAGAACAAATAATTTATAAGATGATACAGATTTCAAGAAAATATCCAATCAGATAAAAAGGAAAACTTGCAGCCTTGCCTGCAACACATGGAAAGCAACAAACTAGCCAGCAACAATGTTCACTATTAACAAAAAGGTTGTAAAAGAATCAAAAAATTGAATGGGGTTGCCCAAAATTCTTGCAAAAAAAAATATTAGACAGAGCATTGCATAGGTACATCCCGAACCCAGTTGTGGCATATTGACCAAATTGAAAAGAAAGTTAGGGCATTAAATTCAGTGATTTGGTCATTAATGCATGAGATTTCAGTTATTTCCCAGTCTAGCAAAGTTGTGACTGAACACTACTCTCAAAGTAAACAAAGACACCCAACATGTGTTGACAATGATATGAGGAAAGAATTTGAAGCATCAGTTTCAAATACTTTTTGTTTACAACCACCCCTAGCAAAAGGAAATGGTGTAACAGATTATAAACCAAAATACAAAAACATTGGGACTCTAGGTGGCCTCTGAGTACAAGAAAAATCAAACTAGATAAAATCACTATGACATATCATCATTATCATCCCCCAGGCCAAGATCCTCATCATCACAAAGTAATCACACAAAAGGGTTTATCATGCAACAATCCTACAATCCCCCAACCCATAAGATGTAGAAGAACAAGGTTGCACTATTTTATTACATAGAGCTTTGAAATGCAGAAAAATTGTAAAATCTATTGAAGCCATAGTTTTAAAACTCAGACTTCGACTCGGAACTGGCTGAGGGTCAACTCCGACTCAAAATTGACTCGAACTCGTTGATTCCAATGACTCGATCCTTGTAAAAAGTACATTAAATATTTATTTTTTTTATGAAAAACATATTTTTAAAGATTTTCATTCATGTTTCCAAACTCAAAGCATTAGAATAATACAGAGAATGCTCATGAATATATCTATTATATCAAAATGACACCCAGTGCACTGTCTGATACATGTAATATATAGAGATCAGAACAAAAACACATAACTAAGGAGGCTCTAAATGGCCTCTACGACAAAACAATACAACTACAAGATTACAAATCACTAATACAAAATACTATCTAGTGATCACTAGTAACTACTGCTAGACAAGGCAACATCAACTAGCTCATACTCATAAATCGGAATCATACCTCCTCAATGATGCTCCAAAAACCAACTCCAACTACTCACAAGCTCCTTACAAATGCTCACACAAATGCAATGAGATAGTTGTGAGAAAATATGAGGGGGTTGGGTCACCTTTATAGGCATGGGAGAGGGGTAGAGGGACTAGGAAATAGTTAAAAAAAAATGATTTCAAGTCCGCCCAACCCGCCTTTTTTCCCACCACTAAGGTCGATCAATTTGAGTCAGGCTCGACTGGTCCGACCGGTCCGTAACTGAACTGGACGACTCGATGACCAACACGGCTAGTTCAGTAACGGACCAGCCATTGAACCGAATAATTGACCTAGTCGGTCCGAGCAGGGGTATCGCTCAGTCAACTAGGCCAAATCCGAGTAAGCCCGGCCTAGTTTTAGAACACTGGATGAAGCTAAAAAAACACCTTCATTTTTTACATTTTCCTGGTGACATCCTAGGAGTGTTAGATTGTTAAGGTTTTGAAATAAGCTCGTGGTGGTAATTACTACCTTCTTGTTTAGCAGGTTGTTGCAAACCCTTTACAACCCTCTATGACCGACACACACAGGACTGTGGGCGCCTATATATATTAGTTAAACTAATATATGTGGATTCTCACATTACGCCGTATATTAGTTAAATTAATATATGTGGATTCTAACAAGTTTATGCCTGTTAAGTTCAATATGTACCCATGTAATGAATTGCAAAATGTTTTATCCAATTTAGAATAGAAGGTATGAAATTTGAATAACATGTGAAAATCCATGTATACATTTTAAATTTTAAATTCTGAATTGGTACTTTACTTTTTATATATTCATAAGTACCTTATTTTAAAAGTATTTCACTTTATGCATGAGTATATTTATATTATATTCAAAAGTAATGTATGAGTATTTTTCTCATTGTATGTACTTTACTTGCAACACTACTAAGGTTAACTATGTATTGTCATCCACCATTTACAATGTGACAAATAAGTACCTTTAACTCAAGAAATGATAACTCAACCACAAGGGACGATGCCATCCTCTAAAATATGATTGGTTCCAGTAAAGTTGATTTTGATGGTACATTTTTTTGTTTTGAACAGGGTTGTGAGCCCCCGCCCTCTCACGATCCCACTCCCAATTCGCGCTCCAGGCGGGAGTGACTCCGACAAAAAAAATCCGCTCCACGGTTTTTTCAGGAGTGAATTAGGAAGCGCCGCTCCAGGTGCGATTTTTTCAATGGGGGAATGGTCGAGGACATTGAAAAATCGCCCCCATCCGGCAGAAAGGAATCCCGCACGACCGAGAGGGAGGGCGACGACGGTGTAGAGAGATAGGGCAAGGGAGGGAAAAGGGGAGAAGAGAGAGGGAAGGGGATGGGGGAGTAATAAATAGACCCTCTCCCCTCCCATTATTCACTTCATTCATTGAGAGAGCAAGGGAGTTTGGAGCAAGAGAGAGTTTGAAGCTTGGAGAGAGGAGCTTGGAGGGTTTGAGGAGCTTGCAAGGGGAGATTGGAGCTTCAGATTGAAAGCCAAAGAGATAGGATCTACACTCTAATCTAGCATTTTTTTTATGTTCATTGCTAAATAAATAAATAAATAAATTCTCTATTTCCCATTCTCATTCATCCATTTTTTTGCAGATTCAAAACTTCAAATGTCAAACATTATGGTTATTTGGCTTGGCATTTTCTTCTTCTTGGTTCCTTTTTTGGTTATTATGGTGTTGGAGAGTAAAAAAATGAGGGTTGAACATGAAGAAGAAGATGAAGAAGTGGAATATACTGGATTTCATGAAAACCTCAAAGAGGAGTACTTTGGTGAGGAGGAAGAGAGTGAACATGATTCAACCCAAAAGACTAAACAAGACCAAACCCCATTGTGGAAATATGTTTCTAGGCCTGAAACAGGGAAATGGGGTGGAACCACTAAATTTCACTTCCCCCATTGCAACAATACTTACACAGGTTCATACACCCATGCCAGAAGGCACCTCTATGGGAAAAGGCCATGGGATGGAGATAAACAAATAGGCATCAAAACTTGTGCAAGTGTGTCAACAACAAATAGAGCCAAATACATAAGAGAAGAGGAGGAAGCCCAATACAAATCTAACAAATCAAAGGGTTTCTTTGAACATAGCTCACAATCACATCAACATGCACGAAGAAATCATTCAGCATCCTCCCATGGCAGTGGATATGGAGGCAAAGGGTCACCAAACATCTCTTTAAGGCATAGAACCATATCAGATTTCCTTGATGAAGGGTGTAGGAATGATGTGGATTCAAAAGTTTACTGATCTCTCTATGCATGTGGGATACCATTCAATGTTCTTCGATCACCTTATTGGCATAAAATGCTTTATGCCATAAATGATGCCTCTAAAGGATACAAGGGCCCTGGTTATGACAAGGCTACAGTCGTTGCACTTGATCATGAAAAAGCAAAAATATCACATACTTTGCATGGAATGACAAATTCCTGGACTGAGCATGGGGTGTCCATTGTATCTGATGGATGGACAAATGTAAAAGGCAAGCTATTACCAAGTGTTCTAGTTGTGTTTGTTAGTGGTGCCATATTTCTTTCAACATATGATTATTTAGATAAATTCATGTTAAAATTGGTAACTAGGGCCAAACTCCATGTGGGTCATCTGATATTTTGCTTGGATCCCTCTTATCGAGAGGTGTAGGATTGATCTAAAGATCATCCGATTCCGATAAGTATTCATAGAGTTATGAATGTATTTGTGTTATAAGACAATTCGTCAATGTCACCCAGCAACTAAATAACACCCACATGTGCTCAATATTTTAGTATAAAAAGAGGTGACTTGATAGTCATTTCTACACACACTCCACTCTTGATTTCTCTCCTCTTGTTTTGGGTTTTAGTGGAAGAGAAATCTAGGAGAGGAAGCCCTAAACGCAGAAGGTAAGGAGCCCTAGCATGAGACCTAGACGCAGTCAACAAAGAAGCCTACATGCTGCCCTAAACATTGGTCATATACAGCCCTAAACGCTGGTCTAATCCAGCACTAAACGTTGGTCTAATACAGACCTAAAGGCTGATCTAATACAGCCCTAAATGCTGGTCTAATCCAGCCCTAACTGCAGTCAAACAAGAAGGTCTTAGCCGCAGCAAATGGAGGGTCGAGTTGCTGTAAAAGAGGTCGAGGTGGGGCAGAGTGTTTCGAGGCTACGTAGAGGTGTGTTGGGTGCAAGAAAGGGTTGCATATGACGCTATATGGAGAGGCCTAAACACAGGTCCTATGCTGTTGTTTTAAAGATCCCTAGCCGCAGTCAATAAGTGGAGATCAACTGCCACAGTACTAACTCTAGCTTCACCCTAACTGCTGGTCAAGGAAAGCTGGCTGCAGTCCTTATAGGGTTGACCGTGGGATAACATGTAGGCTACAGCAGTTGGAGCAGCATGCCAATATGTGAGGATAGGTAGGACTGTTGATGGCCCAACCTAAAGGCTGCCCACAATTCCAATGCAGCGAATAGAAAAGTTCAGCAAGGCGCAACAATGCCACTTGGGACAGCAAAGTGGAAAACATAGTGCAACAATGCCACATAGGAGCAGCAAAAGCACATTGGGACAACAGTGGCAAGCATGGTAAATAGGACAACAAGGACATGGTGCTTGTTGGACCATGTTACAATGGGACAGCAGCAACAACAAAGGGACAGCAAATGCAATCAGGGTGGAGCATGATAGATGGGACAGCAAGGACATGGTACTTGCATGGGACAGCAAGCAACCATGGTGCAGCAGTATGAGCAGTGACAGCGTTAGCTAGATGTCACAATATCAGAAGGTGCGGCATAAGGTGCAACAGTACGACGTGTACAGCATGGTCGTGAGGTCTAGCATTGTGATGATGGGTGCAGCATGGTGGAGCACGGTGAGGTGCAGCATGGTGCAGAGATGCAGCACAATGATAGGTGAAGGAGTCACCTTGGAGAATCAGTTGTAGCAGCATGTCTTCAATTGATCTCATGTATCATCTTCTTAGAAATGATCTATGCTCTTACCTAGAGAAGTCAAAATGTTGACTTTTGTTGTAAATGTACTATCTCTCTCTCTCGCTCTCCTGAACTATTCAAGAACATATAAGAAGAATTGATCAAGGGTTTCCCCACATTGGGGTTTGTTCCTGGCTAGAGTCACATCTTGTTTCCTCTTGTCTTGGCTTGTCTTCTGCGATTTATGTTTATGTTCTATCTGCAATTTACTTTAATGCTGATGTGATTGCTAATCTGGAAAAGATATTAAGCTAACTGTGAAAATTGAAATAAATTTCTCTAAGCATAGAACATACCTAAAATTAATATGGTATTGGAGTTGAGGTGAAGACAAAGCCCAAGCAAGAGTGAAAGAGCAATCACCAAAGGCAGTTGGGAAAGGACAAAAGGATCAATGGATTCCTCGTCCCTCTTCAAATTCACCAAGGGTGAAGTCGAAGCAGAGAACATTATCAGAATGGCGCAGCGGAAGCTTTTGATGGCCTTCAATGGGAAGTCCAAGTCTAAGGGTGGAAGGAAAGGCAGATGCCTTGTTTGTAATAAGTTTGGCCATTATGCGGAGTGTCCGAATAGCAGTGACACATCACTTGATGAAGATAACAATCATTCCAAGGACTTCTTCAATGATTGAAGGAATGACAGGTAATGCAAGTCATCAACGAAATAGCTGACTCTTCAAAGAAATCAAGGAACCCCAGGTATGAAGAATCAAATATTGTTTATGATAAGATAAAGAAGCGTTATCTTGTACTGGCCCTCTCCTTCAGACTCTTTGGGAATCTGGCTTATTGATTGTAGTGCTTCAAGGCACTTCATCAGATAGAAGGGTGCTCTCTCCAATTTGGTAGAGATAGAAACAATCGTGGGATTATACTTGGAGTCAATGCCACCTATCCTAGAAAGGGTGTAGGGCATGTTAACCCTCAATTGAATGAAGGTAACTCTATTCATTTACAAGAATCTCTTTTATGTACCTGATCGCAAGAAGAACCTGGTGCCCATTCCGGTAATGGAAATCAAAGGTTTCTGGGTGGCATTCATCGATGGAAAGGTATGTGTTTGAAAATAGAATTTTCAAAAATGCTTTTACTCATGGGTCCAAGTTGGCAATTTGTATCAAGTTGTAGGAAGTCCATTGGGGACCATGTCAGTTAACACATCTCATCTATAACACCAGAGATCTGCTTATTGTGGGGCCCTACCCGATGTGAGTCAGAGAGTGTCAGGGATGCCTGTATTCAAGAAAAGCATGAAGGTACATGTCCAAGATGTACCAAAGAAGAATCTTACAAGGGGACCATTCCCCTAATGTAGTAGGTCCACAAGATTGGAACAACGCGAGCGGTTTGAGATTCATGATCGGGAATCGCATGTATGCAAATGGAAGAAAGCCCTCTATGGCTTGAAGCAAAACACTCCGGGCATAGTATGAGAGGATTGATAGTTGTCTGATGAAGCTGAGATTCACTAGGAGTAAAGTTGATCCAAACCTTTGCTTGAAGGTTGTGGATGATAGACCTCTCATACTGTTGAAGTTTCTAAGTCTATTTAGTTAGAAACCCTCCATGCACTTTATCTGGTTTATTCCTACCTACTTGTTATGTTACTTAATACAGATCAGCAACTAAAGGAAACAAAAACAATCACACCATATGACACCATTATTTTTGGACCAATGTCCCCGGAAAAACCCAATGTGGGAAAATCGGTGCAGCTATCTGAGGGTTTTCTTAATAAGCAATATCAAAGTACAATCTGGGTGCCAAAACTAGCCTACCCAACAGAGAATTTTCTTGGCAGTAATACCTCTCACTTTGAACATTATTCCACACGATACCGAAAAGTTACCAACTTAGATTCCGAGAGCGAGCGAGAATGGGTAGCAGGGTTTTTTTTGCTTTGTCAGGACTGGGGAAGCTGAAACACAGGGAGAATGGAGGGGAACAGGAATCCCTTGTGGTTCTCGTTACTCCTCCCCATTATTCCTCGATGCCGAGGTACCCATTCGAATCCCCTGTAGATCCATCAACGCAGCTGGAGATCCGAAAAGCCCTCTTCAAGGTGCTTGGCATGCAGTGCTCTGCAGGCGCCGACTCCATCGAGAAGGCCGTCAAGCGTCTCGAGGGTATCGAGGATGCCACCGTCGATGTCATTCACTGCAAAGCCCAAGTTGTCTATCATCCTTCGTGCGTTAATGAAGAGCAGAGAGGAAGGCACGATTTGGAAAGATCGGAATCAATGGGCTCTTCCAATGGAGAAATCGAGGTTGAAGAATTCTTGGAGGAGTGCAAGCTGTCAGGGGATTCGGCCTACAATGCCTTGAAGAGGATTCTGGAGAAACTAGAAAGTTCTCAAACTCGCGTGGAATCAAGGGTTTTCCTGACCAGATTGCAGAACTGCATTCATTCTACCCATGCCCATCTCCAGGAGAACTGCCTCTCACAGTTTCACTTTGACATCCATGATTTGTCTCTCTCCAGCAATGAAGGTTTAATAGACGAGCATGGCGCTCCAGCGAGCACAGAGATATATGCTCGCCTTTTAGATGGTTGTGGCGACGTGAAAGCCCTAGCAGAGGGAAGGCAAGTCCATGCTCACATGCTCATCAATGGCGTGCAGCAGAAAGCATTCAAAGCAGCCAAACTCATTAGCATGTATTGCAAATGTGAGCGTCTCGAGGAAGCGCGCAATGCGTTTGACAAAATCTCTGACAGGAATATACTCGTTTGGAATGCTATGTTCAGAGGGTATGTTAAGAATGGGTTCGCCAAGAAAGGCCTTGAACTATACTGCCAAATGCAGCGGCAAAGAATGCAGCCCGACAAATTCACTTTTCCCTGCATACTCAACGCTTGTGCCGCCCGGGGCGATCAAGCCAAATGCAGAGAAGAAGTTTCTCCCTCTCTTCGCCATGGTTCTAAGGAATCCTGGATCTGTTTGAACTAGGCAGCAGGGGCCAGATCTGAACCAGATCTGCTTGAGGAATCACTTGCATTTCAAATCCAAGTCAACCTCTCGGGCAAGACGATAATGCAATGGGCACGCGCAACGGATCTTGTGCAGGACCTCGTGCAAAATCTTGAAAGCCAGCTAGGAATCCCTTCCTATTACCTCAGACTGCTATACAAGGGTAAGCAACTCATGAATACCCTTCCTCTTTCCTATTACAGCATTCAGAGGGATGCCTCTATTGTGGCTACATTTCGTTTGAGAGGTGGTTCCTTTAAGCAGACCTCCTCTGCCCCTTCTTTCTCCTATAAAGATGTTGTCCGCAAAGATGCTGCCCATTCACAGCCTTCTTCATCAGCAGGCCATCCATCTGAGGCTCCAAAGCCCTTTCTGGTAGACAAATCAGAGGACATTCCTTCCATCAATCTCTCCCATCCTGGGATTGATGATCGATATCAGCTTTATGCGAAAGCCGCACTTGTATGTAGATTCAATGGGCTATGGCCTCGCACATCAGATCTATATCAATGGATTCATACCAATTGGACTAAAAAAAGCGAGATACACTTATGTTCAAAAGGATTCTTCATTATGGTTTTTGACCGAGATGAAGATTATCAGAAGGCCTTAACGGGAGGCACTTGGTTTTGGGGCTCAGCAGGGCTTTTTCTTACTCCTTGGTTTCCAGACTTCGACCCTTCTACAGTTGTTATCACCAAGACTCCCATTTGGGTCAGGCTCCCGAACCTTCCGGTGCATCTATGGCACGTTTCGGTCTTCATAGCAATTGCAGAAACTTTAGGAAGCTACCTGGCTGTAGATTCTTCGCGAAAGGAAAATGGGCTCTAGACATATGGTAGATTCTGTGCAGAAATAGATATAAGCAGAGGACTGTCGGATCAGATTAATCTCAAGTATGGAGATTTCCATTGGACTCAAACCTTGGATTACGAGAACACAGCTTTCCGCTGCCGCCATTGTCATCAAACAGGACATCTCCAAAGTTCCTGTCCCCAGTACCTCGACAAAAAGAAGACTCCTAAGCGCAAGCCCAAGTCCAAAAGTTGGAACCCCTGTGCGCCTCCTCCGCCTATGGAAGATTCATACTCCACCAGTTCAGATGAGGAGGAAATAGTTGCAGATGGACTGAACGCTGAGATTCCGCTGGATGCTCCCATGGATGATCCGGCAAACCCCTCCGTCTCTCAGATTTCTCAGAAACGTTCGCATCTCACTTCTTCCTCAGATTCTGAGAAGGATTTTCCGCCGCCAGGGCAGAACAGTCTTCAACTTGTTTCGGCTCAGCCAAATTCCACTGAATGGGTCAAAGTAAGCAAGAAAAAAGGAAAAAAAAGTCATGTGATAGTAACAATCCCCTCAAGGTAGCTCTCTCTGCTTAGTTCCGGTTCTTTGTTATTCCATGTTCTCTTTAGCCCTCTCCTGGTTCTTAGCCAAGGAGCAAGGTGGTGCCTATTTCCTTGGACCCCCTTGCTTTTCTGCTTTGCTTGCATGCAATCTTGATTGTACTATACTCTTCTCTTTTTAATAGAATTAGTCTAATTTACAAAAAAAAAAAAATACCTCTCAGTTTGAGACAAATCTCCTGGCTGAAACCCCGAATAATCCTTCTGGCAATTTCTCAGCACCAATCTCCCCAGAAACCCCAGCGTCAGCATCTCTCTAGACTGCGTCAGCCCCTCTCTGCCCAGCGTTGGCCCTGCGTCACCTCGGATGGGTCTGCGTCAGTCTTAGGAGGCCCCGCGTCAGTCCTCTGGTCCTCTGCGTCAGCAATGCTGGCCTCTCTGAGGCTCTGCGCAGCTCCCGACTGCCTCTGCGTGAACCCTCGTTGGCTCTGCGTCACTCTCCCTGGCTACTGTGCTGCTCTCCTGGCACTGTCTCTACCTCTCTGTCTCTTTGTACTCAATGCCCCTCAGCTGCAACTCCCGATCACTAATTCTATCTCTCTTAGCAAACCCCGCTTTAGAGAATAGAATGACTGATCACTTTGGTGTATTTTCCACGTGACCCTCAAACCTCCTCTTATACTTTTCCTATTCACATATCAACGGCTGAGATTAAGTCCCTAATCAACAGTGAAGATTAGATTTGGCTTGATTCATGTCTTTTGGACCATTCTAACATAGTTCCATATTAATCCACATTAATATTTTATTTTTCCTAAGTTTAGACTTAGGGACTCCATTAGAAATATTAATTATTTTAATATCTCCTGAACTATTTAGAATCTACCCAAAACCTTTCTGGGTATTGGAGATCTCATGTGCCCCAACCTCTCCACCAAATTTCGTGGCTAGAGCACATCCAATGCTACCCCAAATCAACACATACCATCACAAGACGACCTTTTTCTGACAGGTGCAGACCCTCTCATTTGCAAAAGTAAGAGGGAGTTGGATTCCAGATTTGGAATGGTGAACTACAAGCCCATGACTACCTCGATGGAGCTTAACTTTCAAAAGTTATGTGATGGTGATGTCGAACCAGATTTGGGAAATGCCTCTGAGTTTCATAAATTCATTCACTTTGATGTTCTTGGTGAACTTCCGACCAGATATATGTTTTGCAGTTAGCATGTTGCTCTTATATTTGGTTGAACCTCACTAGATTGGTGCCAAGAATCTTCTAAGATATCTTCGGGGCACAATCTCTCATGGATGGAGATACACTGCCAGAAATGTGAAGTTGCATGATTATTCGAATGCTAACAGAGCAAGCAGTGTGGACTCTGTGGAGGATCTCAAGAGCACTTTGGAGTTTTTATTCTCTTTGGGTTCTGCTCGATATCTTGGATGAGCAGAAAGCAGAAGATGGTTGCTTTGAGCACCGCTGAGACCAAATACATAGCTACAAGTATGACCTCGTGTGAAGCTGTCTGGTTGTGCAAGCTTTTCAGTGAGTTGTTTGTACACATGATGGATACAACCATGATCTTCTGTGTCAACCAAGGGGGGATTCGATTGTTGAGGAATCCCGTATTCTATGATTGCTCCAGCATATAGACATCAAATACTACCTTATCTAGGATATGGTACGTCGATGAGCAAGGAGGCTCCATCGCATTGACACTGATGTACAAGTCGCAAACATTCTGTCAAAGCCCCCGAGAAAGGTCAAATTTGTGACTTTCCTAAACGACTTGGAGTCGTTGAGAGACCCTCTTATGAGGGTCCTGCATGTTGCATGCATTGAGCTCTAGGAGCTTCGAGGGGCTTGGGGTACTTATTGGAGCAACAAGCGACCATAGGGCGACTCATCCTCCCCTAATGGTGCGTTGTGTACAGGGTGAATGGCTTAGTCTTCCCCTATGATACCCCATGGCGACTTAGGGACAAGATGAGTGGTTCTCCTATCGAGGCATCCTACCCATGCAGTCTGGGACTCATGGGAAGTACCTTTTGTTAGTGTCAGTCTTTCTAGCCTTCCTCCAGTGATCAAATATGCTCTTACAAAGTGATTTTGAAGTGTCAAGGTCAAATTTTGTCATTTCAGTGAATCTTCAAGCAAAATTTGGTCACTAGGCATTAGGTCTAGGGTTTGCTCTCACT
>APFE030788953.1:208092-219418 GCA_000404065.3 Pinus taeda
ATTTAATGAATGGATTGGTTTCCTAGTTTATAGAGGCAAGTTGTTTTGACTGCCTAGTTTTTAGTGCTAAGTTTAGAAATGGTTGAAACAGCTCCTAGGATAGTGAGCTCTACCCATGGAGGCAGGGAAAGAGGTTAGATGATCTATATTATGTAATTTCTTATTCATTTTCATGGTTGGACTCTTGAGGGAGAAGCTATCATTGTATTATTTCACTGTATCTCTGCAATTTTTGGCTAAGGAAGACCAGGGTTTTGCAGTCCTTTTTGGGATTCTTGTGGTTACATGTATTGATGGTGTGTTTCTCTATGTACCTGTAAGTGTGTTATGTGAATCGTTTCCTTTCTTTTCCTTCTGCACATTAAGCAAACGAAGTGTTAAAGTAAGAATTCATGACTGTCATGCTCTGCTTTTAAGTTTGTTTAATTTCAATGTTTTCTACTGTTTAAGGAGAATTCAAAGTTATTGTTTGCTCTCCTTAACTCCTCACCTTTCATTCCTAATCATCCACCTCAATCAAAGGCATCAATACTGTCTCCTACCTTGCCCCAAGGAACCCCTGCAGAAACTGTGTCCCATCCCCGCACCCAAAATTGCCCTCTCCTCAATTTGCCACCAAAAACCCAAAAACCCCAAAATCAATCTTTTTGATCAGTTTACTAGCCTAATATCAGTGTTACCTTATTGGTCTTCTCATCTATTGGAGATTTTATGAGATAGACCGGAGAGAGCCTTCTCCTGCCCCGTAGGGCTAGCTACGAGGCTAAATGGTTTGATGTAGCCTTGAGGTTTACCTGTCTCAGCTTGAGGTGAAATTTCAAGTGCTAACATACTGGCGACCATAATGGGGAGAACAAACTAATCGTTTGCTCATTGACGTGTTATTTCATAAGTCTTAGACGGAGCCTGAAGTTACGCCAGGTAGCCTTCGAAAAAGCTCTTGTTTTACATCAGCGTTAGTAGATAAACGCTGCTTCAGTCAATCTCCGTGAGCTTGTGAACGTAGCGCTTCATTGACACTTTATCCCAGTATAATTGTTAACTCTGAGCCGTGGATGATAGGTTGAGAGTTTTCACAGGCTGAATGCTTTTTCTTTCCTAGTTTTTTTTTTTTGAGAAAAACAAGCTGGCTACAGATCCTAGACCCATTTTCAGATCTCATTCATGCCCAGGTATTTTTGATTATCTTGAAGCTTTAGATTTTGACGAAAGCTTTGAGTTGTCTTTGTTTAAAGCTAAGTCTGAAAGTGCGCTCGATTCTCTAGTCCTTGACCCTGATTTTGCAGCAGCTATTGAGTTTGAGAGACATAACAAATTGGTTGAAAATTTCATCTTAAGACATCTCCAGTCACGTGTTCAAGCTACTACCCTTGTTGATTTTGTTGAGAATATCGCTGATCACATTGGATCTACTATCACAGCTCACGAAGAATCTTACCCTCCTTATGTTTCAGTTTCACCTATAATCACCTATCTCGAATCAACAGTCGGTTCTCCTCCTACTTCTCCTACTCCTCCGACTCCCCCAACTCCACAAACTACACCTCCTCTTATTATAATCCCTGCTATCACAACTCCTCCTCCTCATACCCATCCTACTCCCCCTCCTAGAGCAATGGCCGCCCGGTTTGCCCCACTGGTTCTGCCTGCAAATCTTCATGATATGCCAGCTGATTATCAAAGTAAAATCCCCATGTTTGATGGCACTCCACAAAGTATTACCGCTTAGCAACATATCGACAAGATGACCACATTCTTTGATCTATATGAGTTAGATGAAGAAGATGTTACCATGCGGTTGTTCGTGCAAACATTTGCAGGAGAAGTTAGAAAATGGTTCAGAGGGTTGACAGCTAACAACATTGCTAATTTGGAAGCACTTCAGAATCAGTTTTTAGATCGATGGGAAATCAGAAAGAATCCGCTTCAAATTAATGCCGAATACAACAACCTCAAGCGTAATCCGGGTGAGTCTGTTCAAGATTACATAATCAGGTTCAATACAGTTTATCATGCTATTCCCGATGATTTGAAGCCATCTAGAAAATCAGCACTTCTTAAGTTCCCGGATGGTTTCAATCCAGAGATGGCTTACTCATTGAGAGACAGAGATCCACCTACCTTGGAGGAGATGCAAAAAATTGCTGTCAGCGTTGAGGCAAATTTGAATGACAAAAGAGCAAGGATGAAGGCCGAAAAACGAGTCACAATCAAAGAGGAAGCATCCACTTCAAACCAGTTACATCGTGATGTTGAACAGATAAAGAGAGCACTTGAAAAGATTACTATTGACAAGCCGGAGCCTCAGATTCGTAATCCCAATTTCAGAGGTCAACAACAGCAACAATATAGGATCAAGCAGCATGAAACAAAGGCACAAGAAGAAGCAGTTCAGCAGCAAATGAAACCACCTTTTCAGCAGAATTTTGTTAGCCAAGAATTTGAGGATGAAGGTGATAATGTTGGAGAGGAAAATCACTTCTTCACTCCTGATGATATGCCCACATATATTACAGAAGAAGATGAATTGGTGAGTAATTCCATCTTTCCCCAAGATGAGCATTATATTTTGTCAAATGATGCAATACTTGAAGAAGAATTCGAAGAGTATCAAAGAGGGTATTTGAATGCTTTATCAGCTCAGCAAGGTCAGCAAAGGCAATTGAGAAACCGAGCTATTCCTATAAATTCCGTGCAGAAAAAGAAAGACATTGCAGCAAAGAATGATTCGGTTTCCTCAAAAGGAAAAGACATAGTCGGTCCTTCAACGAGTCAATCATCACCAGCACCCAAGATAGATCAGCCATCAAATGCACCAAAGGATAAAGCTGAAAAAATAGATAATCCGGCTAAAGAAGGTGAGAAGGTTTCAGTTTTCAGTTTGGAGAATGAGATCGCAAAGTTGAAAGTGCCCATTCCTTTGACAGAAATCATGAAGAATAGCACCTACCGAGGCCAGCTCTCTAAGATGTTGAATTTTGATCCAATGTTAGACACGGTGAATGTACAAGATGATCAGCTGAAATTGATTTTTGGGCTAGCTTTAAATGGTGAGTCTCCTAAAAGTGATGTTCCTCCATTTTATATCAGTTTGCGATTGCATGAGTTTGTGTTTCACAATGCCATGTTTGATTCGGGAGCCTCGCATAATTTGATGCCAAAAACGATCATGGAGAAGCTGGCACTTGACATCACAAGAAAGTATCATGATTTGTATTTGTTTGATTCCAGCTGGGTAAGATGTATTGGCTTGATCAAAGACTTGGTGGTGAGTCTAGATCAAATTCCAGTGAAGAATGTTTTGATGGATGTGGTGGTGGCGGATATTCCTTCGCGGTTTGGCATGTTGCTGTCAAGATCATGGGGAGCCAAGCTCAAAGGCACACTTCAGCTTGATTTTTCATATGCCACAATTCCAGTTTTTAGTCAAATGAGGAAGTTATATCGGGAACAAAAGATGAAATACATGATTACTAGTAAGGAAAAGCCCGTCAATCATCTTGTAAATTATGTACAAACGGATTTAGAATCTTTTGTTTTGTTTGCGGAAAATTTCAATGAGCTAGATAGTCAATTAGTTTAAGTAGAAGATATACCAAACATTTCAGAAAATTTCGGAGAAGTTTTGAGAAAGGAAAGTGAAGAAAGCTCTGTTGTCATAAGGCCAATTGCTGAAACAAATGGGCAGCAAACAGAGCATGCATCAAAATCAGATTTTCAGCACTTAAAAGATGATGAGGATGGTCTTTGGACCATGGATTTTGACGGTGCAGTGGGCATCGATGGTGCTGGTATAGGTGTGTGGATTTGAAGCCCATTTTCAATCCAAAAACAAGTTCCAAGCAAGGTACGGGTATGTTCTTACAAATTGGCATTTGATTCTTCAAATAATGAGGCAGAATATGAAGCTCTTATTGCTGGTCTGAAAATCCTTCGGAAGTTGAAGGCAAAGAAGATAGCGGTATATGGCGACTCCGAGTTGGTTATCAAACAAGTGAAAGGTGAATTTCAGGCCAAACATCCTCATATGCGAGCATATCGGAATGCTGTCCTAGATATCTTAAAGAGGTTTTCAGAACATACTTTGACATGTGTGCCCCGGATTCAAAATGGTGTTGCGGATGCATTGGCTAAGGCAGCAAGTAATCTGAAAATACCCATGAATTCCAGCAATAAGTTTGAGATATATGTGAAGCATCGTCCTACAGTTCCAGATAATCAAAGGTGTTGGCAAGTTTTCCAAGATGACGAAGAAATCAAATATTTTCTGCAAATTGAGGGTAAATTCGAAGACATTTCAATAGACACGGAAGCTGAAGGAGTAAATCAGATGGATGTGTTGCAGCTCAAGGACAATTACATTCCTAAAGGATTGATTCCTTTGGAAGAATTGTTTGATCAAGATGATGTGGCCCGCAAGCCAACTTTGACGCCAACGGATGAAGGAGTTGAAGATGTGAATCTTGGGACAGCTGAAAATCCAAAGATGGTGAAACTTTCAAAAGCATTGCCGCCTAAGGTAAAGAAAGAGTATATCAGATTATTGTCTACGTTTTCTAATGTTTTTGCATTGGACTATTCAGATTTGAAAACTTATGACACAAGTATCATTCAACATACCATTCCCATAAAGCCAAATCAAAAGCCTTTCCGACAAAAGTTGAGAAGAATTAATCCTAAATTGTTGCCATTGATTGAGAAGGAAGTCAACAGGTTGTCTAAGTCGGGAATCATAGTGCCAATCCGGTTTTCTAATTGGATTTCTAACTTAGTGCCCGTGAGAAAGAAGACCGGCAAGATTCGCTTGTGCATAGACTTCAGAAATCTGAACAAGGTGTCATTAAAGGACAATTATTCGCTACCCAAAATGGACCACATATTGCAGCGGGTAGTGGGGGCATCAAGGACGTCATTGCTTGATGGTTACTCCGGGTATAATCAGATTTTGGTGCACGAAGATGACCGTGACAAGACAGCATTTACTACTCCGTGGGGTACATTTCATTATGCCAAGATGCCGTTTGGATTGAAGAACGCGGGTGCCACATTTCAGCGGGAAATGGATTTGGCCTTTGCTAATGAGAAAGATGTCTTTTTTGTTGTTTATCTTGATGATCTGACCGTGTTTTCTAAATCAGATGAAGAGCATTTGTTTCATTTGACTAAGGTGTTCCAAAAGTGCAGAAAGTATGGTATCTCATTGAATCCGAAGAAGAGCCTTTTTGCTATGAGCGAAGGCAAGCTGTTGGGTCATATTATTTCTAAAGATGGCATTCGAATAGATCCTGCATGGGTGGAAGCAATACAGAAATTAGAGCAGCCCCGAAGCAAGAAAGAAATTCAGTCCTTCAATGGTAAATTAAATTTTCTGCGTCGCTTCATCCCCAATCTTGCCGAACATCTTAGAGAGATAACCAATATGCTCAAGAAGGACAGCGAGCTCAAATGGACCGAAGAGGCGGTGAAGTCTTTTAATTTGATAAAGGTAATCTTATCTTCAGCCCCAACTTTGATCAGCTCAGATTATACACAGGATTTTATTTTGTTTTCATTTGCTTCCGAGCACACGTTGGTAGTCGTGTTGATGCAAAAGAGAGATGGAGTTGAGAGGCCCATAGCTTTTTTCAGCCGCATCATAAGAGACGGAGTGCTGAATTATAATATCATTGAGAAGCAAGCATTGGCACTGATCAAAGCTTTGAAAGATTTCCGGGTATACATATTGAATTCTCATATTTTAGCATATGTTCCCAATGCAGCCGTGAGGGATGTTTTAGTGCAAACGTAACCGGAAGGAAGAAAGGGTAAGTGGATCGCTGCACTATTAGAGTATGATGTAGAAATTAAGCCTACCAAGTTGATTAAAGGTCAAGGTCTTGCTAAGTTGATGGTTGAAGCGAATCTTCACATCCTTGATATCAATTTGATTACCGCCTTGTCCAATGAAGATGAAGAAAATTTAGTTCTATAGGTATCCGATATCTTTGTGTCTTCTCCTTCGTATGATAATATAGTTTATGTGCTTCAAAATTTGTCTTCACCCGCTAGAATGCCTAGAAACAAAGCTAGAACATTGAAACTAAAGGCTGCCAAATTTTGCATTATCAAATCTGCACTTTATTGGAAAGATCCCGGTGGCATATTGCTGAACTGTTTGGTCAAAGAGGAAGCTAAGACAACAGTGGAAGATTTTCATAAAGGTGACTGTGGGGGTCACTTATTTTGGAAGACTACCGCTAATAAGATCTTGAGAGTTGGTTTCTATTGGCCTTGTTTATTTTCTGATGTGTATAAAGCGGTAAAGAGCTATCATGAATGTCAAATATTTCATGGAAAGCAGAAATTACAGCCGTTGCCTCTCAAGCCTGTTGAAATCAGCGCACCATTTCAGCAATGGGGCTTGGATTTTATTGGCGAAATCCACCCAGCATCTTCCGGGCAGCATCAATGGATCTTGACTGCCACAGATTACTTCACGAAGTGGATTGAAGCCATTCCCACTCGGCAAGCCACAGACTCGGTAATTATCTCTTTTCTTGAAAGTAATATCTTGTCATGTTTCGGCTGTCCACATAAGTTGATTACAGATAATGCAGCAGCATTCAAATCGAAGAAAATGGTTGATTTTTGCTATAAATATAACATCAGCTTGGGGCATTTGACCGCTTACCATCTGCAAGGTAATGGGCTGGCTGAATCTTCGAATAAATCTCTAGTGAACATCATAAAGAAATTGCTGGAAATAAATAAGAAGAGCTGGCACAAGAAGTTAATAAATGCATTATGGGCTGATCGGGTAAGTCAAAAGAAGTCAATTGGTATGTCACCTTTTGAACTGGTTTATGGAGTAGATGCAGTGTTTCCTACCTCACTTAGTGTTCTAGTAGCCAAGCTGTTTCAAGAAGCTGGTGGTGAGGAGGATCCTATGCAACGGCAGATCAGTCAAATGATTCATTTACAACAGACACGAGAAGAGGTTCATCAGAATTCCCTTAAGTTGCAGGAGCGCATAAAGAAAATATATGACAAAAGGGCCAAATCAGATGATTTTCAGATTGATGATGTTGTTTTGAGATGGGATGCCTGCAATGAAGACAAAGGGAAACATGGAAAATTCGACAACTTGTGGAAAGGTCCTTACAAAATTACAGCATATCGCGGTCCAAATGCTTTTCTTCTCAAAGAAATGAATGATGATGAATGTCTTGGTGGGTCGTTGAATGGTCGGTTGCTCAAAAGGTATCATGCTTGAGCATTTTCTGCTCTAATCACTCTCATTGTAATTAACATTTTATTTTCATTCTGCAGCAAGTGTGAAACTGATCTCCCATCTTCATTTTGGGGCCCGCGGTGAAGGCTATAATTCTGAAAATGGTGATTAGTTGGTGTGAGTTTTGCAAGTTGTTTCAGTCAGTTCATTTTCTGCATAAAGTGAGTGAGTTAGTGTCAAATTTAGTCTAGGATTTCAGTCAATTGTCCAAGTCAAATAAAGTTGTCTCAATTTGGTCACATGTGTAGAAGTTGACTCCATTGCCCAATGAATAAAGCACTGGTCTGCTCTCCCAGAGGTCTAAGGTTCTTGGTACCTGCAAGGAGCTACCATCCCCATTGGAGCCAATGTTAGAGTCGGTCTTGAGCCTTCCATCAGCGATCAAAACTCTTTGCATTTGCATAGGTAAGTGTCTCATCAGTGTCAATTTTTGCATCCCGTTAGGCATGCCATAACCCTGATGGAGGAGTTGATGTGTTTATACCCCTCTTGTCATCGCTGGTTCAGGTCATTTCAGTCATTAAGCTCTTTCAAGCTTGTCTTGTCTTCTCTTGAGGTCAATTTCCTAGGTCTAGGGTTTTGGTCAAAAATGTTACAAGGTCATGTGTTTGAAAGTCAATGAGTGTTCAGTAAGCCAAAGGGATGATTGTAAAGGTGTTTCTTCTAAATTTTTATCTGGTACAGTTAATCTTCACCTTGGATTTAAAAACCATGTTTTTAAAGCCAAGGTCATTTTTCAAATATTTGTAAAAAGTGATGAAATTTCAAAAGTCTTCAGTGAACAAAATGCAACCCTGGTCCCCTTGCCAATATCCCTCAGATGATCTACCTGCAAAAAGAATCAAGCCAAAGCACTAAACGAGTCAATTTTAGAACAAAAGAAACCAAAAAGTCAGTTTTATAAAGTATCAAAGAGAAACATTAGAAAGTAGGTTTGAGCATGAAATTTTTTCAAATGAAACTTATAAAAACCCAATCTCCCTCCTATCACTCTCATTGTACATCCTAGACACTTGCAAGAGAAGTTTGAGAGTGTGATTGAGTGAAAGGAGTGAAAACAGAGCAAGTTCAGGCGTTGGTCAGGAGCGCGACCCGTCAGGCTAGGTGCGCGACCCGTCAGAGGCGCGCGACCCGTCAGAGGGTTTCCCATAGTGCGATTTTACAATGGGCGCAACCCGTCAGTCGCGCGCGATCCATTGGGCGTGGTGCGCGACCCGTCAAGCTGTCTCCCTGCAATATTACTTCAAATTTGCTCAAACGCCCTCCAAGCCATCAAATCTTATTTTAATCTTGGAATGGTTGCTGGTTACGATTGGTGGATATTATGGACATGTTTTAATGATCAAAATTGTGCAAGAGAAACCCCTTCATATGACTGCAGTATTAATGGTTAAAATGTGCTAGGGTTTGTGTTGTTTCAAGGTTTTTTCCCTTTGTAATTGTTTCCCTCCTTCCCCTTTCCACTGACATTTATATTTATATCTATTTTCCCATACTATTTTATAAATAAAATGCAAACTCTATCCCTCTCCCAAAGCATCAAAAAAAAAAAAAAAAAACTTATCTTGCTGCACCATATGCATGTGTAACCATAAGAAATTGTTGGTGAATATGTAAAGAGTTTTGTAAATTTTCCCTATCTTCCCCTGTTAATGCATGTATTCATATTCCCATATGTTTACTTTCTATACATGTATTCCCATATGCAATGATTTTTGCAAATGATTTCCCAATATTCCTGATTATAAATATGTATTCCTATATGCAATAATTGTTTGCAATATTTTCCTTAAATTCCCTGTTATATTCCTATATTCCAAATTCCTTGTAAAAAGGTCCCTCCCCCAACATTTCCCTCATGTCCTTGTCCCCTTTAAACAACATAGAATTCAGCACTTTTTACAGGCAGAAACAACAGTACAGTTTGTCCACTTTGCTCCTAAATTATGTCAGAAACCGAAACTTATGAGCAAAGTGATGACCAATCATCAGCTTCAGAGATTGAGGTACAGAGGAGGCCTCGTAAGGGTGGTAAGGGTGGACATCATAAGCGAGAAGAGCCCACCTCTTTGATAGAGTTACAAGCTTGTCTCATGCTTCCAGTACATGTCTTGCTATGAATTTTGTGAAAGGATCTCTCGGATTTAGCACCACCGAGAGTTGGCCCGCCTTTTTGTTTTACACTTGCATGATGGACATGTCAACCTTCTAGGGGTGAAATTTACATTGACACCCGAGGTGATCTCACATGCTACAGGGATACCTAATGTTGGTGAGGTCTGGAATAAGCGCAAGATGTTAGATAGTGTTCACTTTGAGCCTTATGTCTGGCCACCATTCATGAGACATCTGGCAGGTGTGTTTCCATTCAGGTTTCTCAGGAGCGAGTATGCTCCCATGATGAGGCTCATTATGCACTATTTTACCTGTGAGGGCAGATTTTCACAGGTGTACTCATATCATATTCACCTCTTGATGCACTTCACCCGAGTGAGGATGATGAACATCCTGGTTTTCTTCTTTCAGAACATTCAGAGGATGGTGCCATGTTGCAGAGAAGACCCTGGCACAGCATTACAGGAGCCTTCATCATTATGGTTTG
Organism: Pinus taeda; assembly: GCA_000404065.3. Classification (NCBI taxonomy): domain Eukaryota; kingdom Viridiplantae; phylum Streptophyta; class Pinopsida; order Pinales; family Pinaceae; genus Pinus; species Pinus taeda. The sequence continues at coordinate 217,965 of APFE030788953.1, forward strand.
ATTCAGCTAGTATATTGCATCAGTTGACTCAGCAGGGCATCTCATGCAGGAGTTCATCTCTCGTAGTTTTCACAGTCCATTCACCGCCACATCCTGAGGTTGTTCACGAGGAGGGAGGACCATCACATCCGCATGACATCCCTGTCACTAGACATGTCAGCTCCTCACCTCTGGTCACCTATCAGAAAGGCCCAAGGGCCTTATTTGCAGCAGTTCAGCGAGTACTTTCTCCACACCAGGTGGAAGGGGTCTTGCCTTCTTCATCAGCACCACGAGTGTTATCTCCACACCAGGTGGAAGGGGCCTCATTTCCAACAGCAACACAGGTATCAGAGAGGGGCAAGCAGCCCATGATTGAGGAGAGATTGTCAGGTGATCCAGTTATTGATCTTGACGCCGGTTCTCCTAGCACAGAGCTCAAGGACATCATCTGAGAGCAAAGGACCGAGAATGAGTCGCTGCACATGAAATTGCTGATGGCAAAATGGATAATTAACTATTTAGAGCAGCGAAAAAAACAGTGGGAGGATGAGCACAAGCTATATGAGCTGCAGAAGATTCGTGAAGACCGGGAATTGACTCGTAGGAGACCCGGTGACTTGAGACCCATAGATCAAGAATCTATGCTTATTTGGGACAATGCTCATTTGAAAAGGCTGTTGGCTAAGGCCAATCAAGATAACAAACTGTTGAGGAACATGAAAAATCATTATTGGGCGCGGATGCACGTGTGCAAAGCAAAGATGAAGGTGCTTCAAAGGCGGTTGGCAAAGGCATTAAAACGGAGAAAGAGGCCCGATCCCCTCTGTATCTTGGCTGAGGTTTCCTTGAAGGAGCATAGCACTAATTAGCTCAGCCACAGCACAAATCCCAAGAAATTTTGAGCATTCTGGGTAATTTTTGCATTTTTTGGCAATTTACAGGTTTTTGCTCATTAACGGCTCTCACCCCCCGTGAGACCCTTCATCCCGGCAACTCCATTTTGCAAAAACTCAGCATTTCCAGATTTTTCATGCAAAGTTACACATGCTCATCAAAGGAATAGAGATTTGGTGAATTTTGGGCCTCAAGAAAGTCAAAAAAACAAGCAAAAAATGACTTTCTGTCACTTTTTTGAGACACAGAAAGCAGTCTTGGGAGATTGCAATTTTGGAGGGGCAAATGGCCACCAAATTCAGAAATTCCAGTTGGGTGGGAAAGTAGACTCACAGAAATTTCCAACAAGACTACTCTTGCTTCATTTGGACACATGGAAGTGCCCCAAACGTGGTCCCAAAGGCGCGCGACCCGTCAGGCAGAGGCGCGTGACCCGTCAGGCAAATTTCTCCAAATTTCACTGTACAGCTCAGAAAAACGCAGTTTGACCCTGTTTTACTTTTTGGGGTGGATTATTATCCTATGTGATGTAATTAATGTACTTTTATGACACTTTTACTCTTATGTACCTCTTCTAG
>APFE030788953.1:219438-247296 GCA_000404065.3 Pinus taeda
TAGGATAGTGAGCTCGACCCATGGAGGCAGGAAAAGAGGTTAGATCATCTATATTATGTACCTTCTTGCTCATTTTCATGGTTGGACTCTTGAGGGAGAAGCTATCATTGTATTATTTCACTGTATCTCTGCAATTTTTGGCTAAGGAAGACCAGGGTTTTGCAGTCCTCTTTGGGATTTTTGTGGACTCATGTGTTGATGGTGTGTTTCTCAATGTTTTTGTAAGCTTTGTTATGTGATTCATTTCCTTTCTTTACTTCTGCACATTAAACAAATGAAGTGTTAAAGTAAGAATTCATGCTTGCCATGCTCTGCTTTTAAGTTTGTTTAATTTCAATGTTTTCTACTGTCTAAAGAGAATTCAAAGTTATTGTTTGCTCCCTTGAGCTCTCTTTCTTTCATTCCTGAGCATCCACTTCAGTTAAAGGCATCAACACTGTCTCCTACCACGCCCTAAGGAACCCCCTGTAGAAACTGTGACCCATCCCCACACCCAAAATTGTCCTCTCCTCAATTTGCCACCAAAAACCCTAAAAACCCCAAATCAACCCTTTTGATCAGTTTACTAGTCTAAAATCAGTGTTACCCTATTGGTCATCTCATCCATTGAAGAGTTTACTGAGATTGACTGGAGAGAGCCTTCTCCTGCCCCGTAGGGCTAGCTACGAGGCTAAATGGTTTGATGTTGCCTTGAGGTTTGCCTTTTTCAGCCTGAGGTGAAATTTCAAGCACTAACAGGTCACAAGTTGCATGTGAGGAGTAAAATGAAAGAAAATAATGGAAAATGAAGAAGATAGAGGCCTCATTCATAAAAAGGCTTTTGAGGATCAATTGGTAACATTTTGTCAGTTCAGCTTTGGAGCTCTCTCATTATTTTCTCTCTCTCTCATAATCTTGGAGACATAGAGTTTTCTTGGAGCACTCTTGGAGGGTGTGGTATTTTCTTAGGGGGTCCTGATCCAGGTTCAGAGTTAGTTGTGCCAGCCAAAAAATCCCTACACTACTGGCACTTTCGGCAATAACCCATGTAGTGGAGGCTACAATCTAACCCGAAGCAGTATGGGGGGATGCAAGAACCAAGTTTCTGCATCCAAAGATTAGTGTGATGTCTTCCGGTGCCTCAGATTTGCCTTCTCGCAGATCAATACACTCCTAGGGCTCATGGCTGCAACTATGTCAAAATGGTCTTTAGACCTTCGCGAAGGTATATGATTGGTCTTTCCATACCTTTAACAGTTAATCAACCGAATTGCACAACATTCAATCAATAATCCATAAAACGTATTATTCATAGACAACATATAATATTAATAAAACAGAGATAAAACAAATATACACAAGAATCCTACGGTAACTGTCTTTATTGATCTTCAATTCAGGATTACAGACTCAAAACTACCCTGCGCACTCAGTTGCAAGGGTCCGCACACTTAGCTACGCACTCTACCTAGGCCTCTGTGCACTTAGTTGTAGAGCCTGTCTTCTTCTATCTGACCCACTTCTCTTCGCTAGCACTTCTCTTCTATTGACCCATCACTTATCAATCTATAAAAAGCAGGCCTTAGACTCTCTAAGACACACCTATTTATAGCCTTTTGCATACAATGCCATGGTCCGCGAACCAAGGGTGGATCTCAAAACTAAATCAAAATTTACATAAAAAAAGGGGCTAAACCCCTTTGACTCCTAGTCATCTACGCATTCTGCATCCTCATCACAAAGTCTTTACATTAATTACAAAAATGTACCACAACTTGGGTTATATTAACCCCAAATCTGACCCAGTGGACCCCATCCCAACAAGCCCCCAACACAAAGATCATGACTCACACTTGAGTCACTCGGCTAGTGTTGCGATCTTACTGTGAAGATTCCCTAGCTCCACCTGGATTACCGAAACTTTGACCACGCTCTGCATTGCTGCCTGCTTGACTTCCTCAACCAAGTTTTCAGTAGCTAGTCTTTCGATTGCCAACCTCATCATCTGTTGTGTCTGCTCCAACCCTTTATGCTTATCCTAGATGATATTCATGACTTGATATGCTTCCTCTAACCATAGCTACAACCTGGACTTTAGCAAGGCCTCCTTCTTCTACGCTCCCTCTACCCACACTAGGATCTGCTTTCCCTCCTATAATTTTTCAAGGCACTACACTGGTGCTATGGAGTGTGCAGTTTCCCTGACTTCATCATATTACTGCTGTAGCTCCCTTACTTTTGTATTCAGCATCTGCAGGTTTGGATCCTCCTATAGATTGGTCACTACATTTATTTCTCAAACAATGCCATATAGTCAATGATTGTGGCATCTAGGGTGGCCATTCCTTCCTTCATCGTGGCTTTGCACTGCTTTCGGACCTCAGGTGGAGTCATGGGATGTAAATTTAACTACAAGTCAATAATATTCATGTTGAGATGAAATTGGATATGGCCCACCTTTTCTTTAGCTTTGTGCACACCAGCGGTTAGTTTTTCAATCTTTGTTGTTGGTTGTGCATCCTTCGGGATATGAAGCTCAAGCACTGTCTTGCATGCCTTTGCTACTGTTGACTCCAACCGTGAACTATGCACATATAGTGTCTCCTTTTCCTTCAGAACCTATATCTTTTCAACTAACATTTGCTAATTATTGACTTTAATTTCATTGATAGCGCTCAGTGCTCACTGTTCCCTGATATGAAGTTCTTCCATGACTCCCTCTAGTAATGCATGCATTGACTCAAGTGATATTGTGGCAATTTTTATTTCCATTTTTAAGACTTTGTCGACGAGTGGATGCTGTTCATCAGCTTTAGCATGGAATGAGCCTTTAGGCAAGGGGAAGAATCTGACATCCTGCGGCCAGGCCATCTCTACGACTATACTTTTACCCCGTGCCAAATTGCCTTGTGCACTGCTCACTTTCACGACACCTTCTTGGATCTTGGTTGCTTGGAGCTGCAACTCTCAGAGTTCCTTCTAAACACCCCCAAATTTCTGCATGTATTGTTGCTCAAACTGTTGCAAAACTTCGGTTGTGGTGTCCATGAATTTATTGTTGATATCATCAAGATCACTTTCTATTAGCACCATGGTATCAACCTGTGTTTTCTGAGCTTTCTGCTTTGTTCAGCATTCCACCTTGCTACTCCTGGTCACACCTTTCCAAAATGAAGGGGGTGCACTGCCCTTCCTCACCTCCACCACCTTGGCCTAAAATCTCTTTCGTCTCTTCGGCGAAGGTGATTTGTTACCTTTCTGGGACTCACACTAGTCTTTGTCCACCTGCTCCTTATTAGTGCATTCTTGTTCAACGCGAGCCTTCTCTACAACTTCCTTCTTTTTCTGTGTAGCCAGGTTATGTGCAGCCTGCTTAGTTGTCTCATTCCTTTTCTATGTGGCAGATCTTTCTACACCTGTGCTTGGTCAAGCAGCTAAGTCTGACGGGGTGCACCACTCTGCAGGCCATCTCACTACCACCTCCTACACATCTATTTCTGTCACCAGATATGGCAAGTCGTGCCATTTCTGCACTGGATCCTTCATGCTTGGATGTATACTTGGTGGAAGTTAGCCTTGAATGTGAAAACTTAGCATGATCCGTGAGGTCTCAATCCTCCATTTTTAACAGTGGGATCTATGTGAGCTACGGACCTTCAAAAGGACCCTGCTCAGGTAGTAGGGGCATGGAAATGGTGAACTTCTCAAAATCAGGTTCCTTTGTGAACTTTGTTTTTCCCTTCTACAGAGGGATATACTCAGGTAGCCTTGTTATGGGCTCTGCTCCTTCAACATTATTGTCTTCTGTTCCCTGGCCTTCTTTCGCCTCTAGGTCCACTACTTTCGTTCGATGCTTATATTTCTTCTGCATCTATGTTGTGATATGCTTCCTTGGGGGTGCGCGTACCTACACTAACTTTTTATGTTTCTCCTTTGTTGTAGGTTGCTTCTCTTTCATTGTAGGTTGTTTGTCTTTTTCCATTGTATCTTTTGGCTTGGGCAGCCTCGGTGCCGTGGGTACTGTAGGTGTAGCTTCTACACTTGACACTTCTGGTCCTGGAGTGTCGAATACAGCTACTTCCGAACTGAGGGTTTTAGTGGGGTTGGTGGCAGTAATCCTCTCCATAAACAACTCATGGGCCTCAAGAGAAATGTTGGTGTGTGACAGGAATTCTTCCAAAAATGCTCAACTCATAGGTGACAGACAACGAAATTCAACAACAATTCTAAGAGCGCAAAGTGTTCTCTATTGGACCTATTATCACTTAGAATTTTTCATAGAAGTTATCAAAAGGAGGAATAAACTGAGGTAACCACAAATCAATCCTTTAGGCTTAGGCTCTGGCGAGCCTAAGTCTAGAGAGGGCTCTCTATGTAATTTAGCTTTCTTTTTATGGGTTTTTAGGCTAGTTCTTAATGTTCGTTGGGGTTTTTATTTTGAATTCAAGGTTGGATGGTGGAATACTTGGAGCAGATGGATAGAGATAGGTCTTCAAGCCATTGGGCTATGGAGTCAACAAATGGATAGCATAACTAGACCAGATCATTAAAGGGAATGTTCACAGGGCAAGCTAGCAAAGCAAAATGCAAATCTTTAGGCCTAATGGGTGAAGTAATTCTAACTACAGTGAAAGGGAACTTAAGAATCCTTGGACCGAGATTAGAATGAAGAACAGAGGGTGATGATGAACAAAGGGCAATTAAGAATCCTTCGTTATTGACTAGAGGAGAAACTATGGAAGCTAAGGAGTAGTTAAGAATTCCCTAGCTAAGATAATTTAAGAAAAAACATTAAGAATGTATAACAGTCAAGACAAAGTGCATTTAAGCAATTTTTGAAATATCATTCCTTGCTATACATTTAGATTTTAGAAATTTACACAAAATATTATGGAAAAAACATAAGGAAAAACAACATTGAACATGGAAGAATACTTATTTGTATTTCTCTTTACACAAGAATCCTATAAAATATCTTATCTTTATTCCTTGATCCAACAAGCCAATCCAGTCATTGATACAATAGAACTTTGATTTGAGAGAAGAAGTCCATAGAAATGTCTTGGAATCCACCCTACATACTTCGAAATGTGAAGTATTTATACAAAAATATTTAAAAAATATCTCAAAACAACTTGAGACTTAATACAGGGAATAAAAATATCCTCTTGCATGAATATAGAGACAGATGTTGAACTGCTTCATGTTGTCCCTTTTATTGTGGTGTTGCTGGCTGTTTCAGTTGAGTTGGAGCCCTTTAAGCTGGCTAATATTTGTAGCATTTCTATGCTGGAATCTTCTTTACTTTCATCTTTCAACTGATACTCTTTGACCCTATTGTTCTGCTTTTACCTTTTTCACCTGGTTGCCTTCATTTTTACTGGGCAGTAATTGTCTCCTATAAATTTATCATAGTAAATAAGTTACATTCTCCCACCATTTTGCTTCTGGTAATTTTATCTTCATCATCCTTCTATAGATTTCATCTGCCTCTGTGTATTTAGCAAAATTTGGCTTGGTGAGGAACAAATGTTTGACCTCATGCTTCAGGAAGAACAAATTTTCAAATGTATCATATAACACTTTACCTGCGGGCAAAGCTTTAATAGCTGAAGAGTTGGCTTGTTCCTTGGCCAACTTCCTGAGTCTATCACAATAGTCCAACTGTGTCATGAGTTGGTTGTTGATAACCATAGGATTGGGCAAACATTTCCCTCTCAAAATAAGGAATTTAGCCATGAACCTATCAATGGCTACTTGCATATTGTGGCATTTTTCTTCTAAATTGATCATAAGGTTCCTCTTGGAAAGGACCTTCCTTATCTCCAAAATGGTCTTAGTCCTATCTTCGATGTTTATCTCATGAAGCTCATATTTATTTTTGTTGTTGAGGAGGTGGATGAGTCGATTGGCATCCTCTGGTTTATCCCCCAATTCTTCCTTTACTTTTTGCATAGCTTCTGTAGCTATCCTTACTAATTTTGTCTATTCAAAAATTTCCTGGATTGATGGCCAAATATCATTGATAGAGTTAATGATATTGGCTCACAATATTTCTTTAGTTTGTTTGAGTGGTTCCTATAGTGTTAAATCCTTCTCCAAGATTTTAATTCTTTCACCCATTCTTTGGGTCTTCTGTGTTTCTTCTTTATACTGAAGTTGGGCAAGTTTGCAGTCAGTTTCCAAACTTGCCGCCTTCTCCTTTAATCTTTTTAGCTCTGTAGCGTGGATAGACATATCTTCCATGGCTTTGAAAGTTTTGATGCTTTATCTGCTGGTGTACCTGTTGCTGTAGTAGGCTCAGTTGTTACTGGCAATGCTATGGTAGGTGGAGCTGTGGGTGCCAACGATGCTACCAATGTAGAAGGAACTACTGTAGATACTATGGTGATGACAGTTCTAGAAGTTGTGGCCAGGTCACTTTTCTTCTATTGAATTAAAGTGTCCAACTCCTTCTCTATCTCCTTAAGTTGATCATTTAGCTTTAGGACCAAGTCCATCAATTCCTCATGTCTGGTTTGATTCTCTAAGACTTCTAGAGTTTGAGGATGATGCAACTGGGTATTTTCAGTTGCCTCTTAAGTGTTGGAATATCATCATTTTTCTTTTTAATCGGCTATTCTGTAGCTTTTGTATCCTTAGGATCGTGTCTTAATTCAATCACTAAGTCCTCTAAGGACTTGATCCTTGTCTTCTTGGTCAGTGAGGAGGCCTTCTCCAACTAAAATTGTGCTGATATATTGTTCAGGGAGTTTTGTAATTGGTTGGAAACAATGGCCTTCCCTATTAATGTGGAGTATATCATCTCCCCTGTTTGCTTGTGAAGTTCAATCTGGTCAATGGCATGAATATCCCTTGTCAGTGCTTCAAAATCGACCTTTTTGAAATCTGATGTTGCTCTTGCCTGCTGACTGGTTGGCTTGATGAAAGTCATCTACATTTTCCCCTCTTTGATATCAAAGGCTGACATTATCCTTGTTTGATTAGTGGGGGTCATCTTTAGATATTGGGCCTATGTTTGGGCCTTAAGCCTCTCATTTCTAGCCTTGATTTCCTTGTATCTTTCCTTAATGTTTTGGTCCTTATTTGTAGGAATTCTAAAGGAAGATACCTCAATACTTTGTTGCCTTTCCAACATCTGAGTTTGTGATGTGGAAGGCTTTGGCATGCCTCTGGACGGAGTGGCAAGAATACTCCTATTTCCTTCTATACTAGTGACCTCTTCTGTCTCCTCTGTGTATTCCTGTTCAGAGTCAGGATTCACTCTCTGTCTTTTGGCTTGGCTTGTTTCTGCATCATCTTGTCAAGTTTCTCTTGCTAAAGTGGTGGCCCCTTCCTTATTTCTCTTTAGTCTTTTCTCCTCATTTAGAGGAGTATGTACAACTGGAGGGGTACTCATGGTTGTCTTTGGTCTATCTAATTTCTCTGGTATGTCTGATCAGTCTGGCACCTTTGATTTCCCTGGCACCTTTGATTCCTCTGGCACCTGCAGGAAAGAACCCTCATCAAGTTGTTTTTCTAGGTCAATGAGAGCATTTTCTATGTCTATTCTAGTGCTATTTTGATCAATTAAGGTTCCTTCCACCCATTCTGATTGGTTGGCATAGGCTTCAATGTCAGGTATAGGATGATAAATAAAAGGTCCTAACTTGACCTTTTGTCTCTTCTTGGTAATGAATTCAAAAGGGTCATACCTCCAAACAAAACTTATTTGGAATTTCATGCTCTGCAATATCAAATCTGCTTCTCGGCCTACTTCGCTAGAGTTACATATGAAGGGGCCTAGTTGGTATTTTATTTTCAAGTTGGCCTTCTTATTGGCATTGACAAAGTTAGTTTCATCTGCACTGATAATCTACCTATAGTACTCTAAAGCAAATAACCTCATTGGGAGGTATTTTGGTAGCTTGTATGGAGTCAACATGCAACCATATATTCTAATCTCGATATGGTTTTGGTATAAGTACCAATCACCTACCTTGGACTGTTTTGACAATTGCAGGATCCTTTTTATGTCTGAACTAATTATTGAAGGAGGGATTCCTATCAACATTGTCACAATTGGATGCACAAATAGGTCAATAAAGTTAGCATATGAATATGGGGAGTGATATTTGTGGATCAATGGGGTCCAAAAAATGACTGATCTAGGCTGACCCTTTGTTTCAAGCTTCTGAAGAGTGATTGGGAACTTATATGTCTGATAATATAGGAAAATATGGTACAAAATAGAGGAATATTTGAAGACTCTCTCATTGTTCATTCTAAGAAACTGGTCATGCATCCTATCAGCTATAAACTGGGCATAGTCATAGATAAGAGCAGGAGGTTTCCCCGGAGTATAGATGGACATGAAGGACATGACAATCTCATCAATGTAGTCACTAGTGGTATAGCGTAAGACACTAGATATCATGGCATTTTCTAACCAAGTGGGGAAAAATAGCAGCTATATATGGAGGAGGATCCCTTGGGATATGTCTTTCTTCTCTGATGAAGGTTTGAAACATCTCAGTTAGTTTTGCAGTGGTAAGCTTGGGGAACTGTTCTAATAAGGTTCTAATTGAAAGAGGAGTTAGGTTTTGCCTTGGTTGGATTTGTAGCATTTCATTTATAGACTCAGTAGTGATAGTGAAAAGTATATCCTAGTTAGGGGACATGACTACTCTTTGACCGGGGACATAGTTGGCATGGCAGTAGTGGACAATTTCTGGGAAAATGTGGACTTCTGGGAATTGGAACTTGGGCAAATTGGACTCCCAAAAACCAATTTCATCTGCATGGTTCAAGTATCTATTCCTACTTTGATAGTATACTTTGAGTGGTGATTCTTGGAGAGAGGTGTCCTTTATCTGGAAATCCTTATCAGCTAAGGGAAGGTGGTCCAAGTCTAGATGGGGAGTGGTGATAGGTCTTACATCCTAGGAAATTGGGGTAGCCATTCTCAGTTCTTGTGGATTTGAGAATAGGGGAGATAATTTGCAGTGTTTTAGGGCAATGGTGGTTTAACACAGAGTAGGTGTTGGCTTAGTGGGGCTTGACCTAGGTTCAGAAGTGATTTAGCCAAGAAAATCCTTGTACAACTGGCCCTTTTTTGGCAATAGTCCATGGAGCGTGGACTGAGGTCCCAGCCGAAGTAGTATGGGAGGGTGTTAGAGCCAGGTTTCCACACCCTGGGGATGTTTGATATGAGGTGATTAGTACGCGGTCCAACCTTCGCACTTACTGTGCTACATGCACATGCGGACACCCTGCACCCTATGATACCGTCTTCACACAGTTCTGTTCTAGCCACAGCATGACCCAGGTTATTTACCCAAGTATTCCTTAATTAGTCTTCGTTAGCTGATTACTTAGATTAATTTCACATATAAGCATTCATACGAGTATTCATCAAGTGCACGCAGTAAATAAATAGAGTAAAAGTAATGTACAATATCCAAATAAGGATTCAAGAATAGATGCACAGAATAAACTTTTCTCTTTATTAACTTTCAATCCCAAGTACAGACCCGACTCCACCTTGTTCACTTAGCTGCAAGGGTCCGCGCACTCAGGTGTAGACTCTACTAGGCCTTTGCGCACTCAACTGCAGAGCCTCTACCTACTACTATGACCAAGTACACTTCAGATTCCACTCTATGCAATAACCGTGCCCTTGCTATTCTATCTATCCTTTGACTTCCTCTCTTTACACTTAGAGCCTCATTCTATTTATACAATCCCATGGTCTATAGACCATGGGTAAGCCGACACAAATTTACATTACATTACAATATGTTAGGGCAGACATCCCTGTGACTCATTCTAGACTCTGCGCTCCACACTCACAATTCACGGAGTCTTACAATATAATTGACCAAAAATTGGGCTTTAAACCCCAAAACCTACCGCAGGGGATCCCATGCCCAACATGCACCCAACACAATCATCATGACTTGTCCCACTTTGATGGTGTGACACTCTTGGCATGGAACCCCTCCAACTATCCCTATGCTGCGCAAAGGTCTGCAATGCATTGTTTTTCCATATGCTGGATCTACTCTACCGTTTTTGCCGAATGGTCACTGTCAGGGGAAGATCCCTAACTTATGGCATGCATCACATTTATCTTTGTGAGCTTCCTTTGGTATCGACAGTGATGAGGAAGGCCTCATCAATCCAAGGTTGGATGTGTGCTTTGAGTACTGCCTCTTTCTTTCACACGGCATCCACCTGTTCCTTCAATGCCTTTGCCTGTTGTAGCTTCACCAACCATTGAGTTAGGACAACTGTTTGCGCCATTCTGTTCACACTGTCATACTACACTTGAAGCCCCCACGCCTTTATTTGCAGGCTCTGTATGGTGGGGTCCTCCTGTAAGGAAGTGAGGACCACGAAGGATTCTTCCAACATACTTGTACAGGTCTACACTGCCTATCCTATTTCCTCCAACCCTTTTTGGATAGCATCACCACGTTGTTCCTGAAATTCCAAGGGCATGGATGACTACATCCAGAGGGCATGAGATCCAGCTGTATCCTCGTTGCTTCCTCCTTTTTCTCATGGAATCCACTGGCCAATCTGTGAATTCACTCTCCTACTGGTAGATCCAATGGGACATCCAGTTCCAGGACAGTTCTATAAGCATCGTCCACCACATGCGCGAGTCCCTAAGTCTGCACAACAAGTTCATCACATTGTCAACTGAGCTATTCCATATTTATCTTTTGTTTGCTCAATACCTGTAGCACATGAAATTCTCTGGTGTAGATCTCAGCTATGACCCCATCCTATAATTGGTACAGGGTTCCTCACGGAAGGGTAGCCAAATTTACGCTCAACCCCTTAATCTTGCCCATAGTAGCTCGGTCAACTTCTTTTATTGCCGCTAACGCACCCTTTGGGAAAGTGTTGGTCACATGGGCGAACAAAATTTGTTTCGTCTTTGATGTGCTTGCTGTGACATATGGGGCCATCGTTCTTGTTTGTGGGGTTGCACCTGTAGTCCATGTAACCACGTTTGTAGCACCCCCAACACAGTGTTTTGCTCCATCCTCACTTCTTAAAGAGTGTCCTTAGTGAAACTGTGAACCGTCTTGCCAATGTCAACCAGATCACCTTCTGTAAGCATGATTGGGTCAATGGATGTCTTAGATGTTTTCGTCTTCTTTTTGGGGACCGGTTTCTTAGGGATGCACGACCATTTCAATTGTTGCAAGGTAGTTTCTAGATTCGTGTGCTCTCCATCCAGATCGATGTCCCCAGCCTCCAGTCCTATGGACATTTCTTGGCCCCCCCTCTTCCTCTTTTATTGGTGCTATTGTGGTTTCTACTCTCTGTGCTGCTGCTACTGCATCAACCGTCTTCTACTGTGTGGCTACTTCTTATTCCAAGCGCCTCTTTTCGGCCAACTGTGCGATGCACAACTTGGTGTCCTTCTTCCTTTGCTGGGCTATGACCTTCTCCATTCCTGCCAAGTCTAGGGCACGCCACTTCGGAGGCCATGTTTCCAATGTTGTGAAGATGGCATCATCCGTAGCAATAAATGGAAGCTTTGTCCATTCCTTTGTGTGATGTAGGTAAAGTTCCCTCTACAGACAGAGGCAGCCCCTCTAGCCCTAGAGTGGGTCTAGTCATAGCAAAATAAATGCAACACCTAATTTCCTTAAACAATCATCATTGAAAGAGCCTACCTTGTGCCGGTGTTCGATGCAGTCTTCGTTACACTGCTTCAGCTTTCGTTCCCTTCTCCTTAATGAGTGATTCACTTGAAACAACATAAGAGAACAATGAAACACATAATAGAGCACAACAATGAACTATTTACTTACAGAATCAAGGAACCATAAGCTATCAAATATATTTCATACAAGATATAGGAAACAACCATTGATTGTATTAATATGATCAAAAGTAAAGCTTACAACCATGCCTTGACGTCGCAAGCTTCCTTGAAGGTTCCAGTCAGTATGTCTCCACAAGCATTCACTCTCAAAAGGTCTCCCAAAAAGGCTTATAACTCTCTCTCTCACCATAAAGCACTAGTATAAGGCTAAATCAATCCACAACCAATTGCTAATCTATCAGCAATTCAAATTGCAAAATATCAATCAAACACCAAGAACTAGCTAATTTCCTCACTACCAAAAACTAGTTGATCATAGCAATGGGGAATGCTTTTAGAGGAGGAGGAGCCTCCATAAATGAGGGAGAGGGAGCTTATATTCATGGGAGGTTACTAAAAAGGTAGAACCACCATCTCATAGGAGGAAAGGCAAACTTCCTTGACCCAAAAACTAGTTCCAGAACCACCCAAAATCATTTTGTTTGAACTAATTCGCCATATCTGGGTCGTCGCTAGTCAAACACTAAGACTCAGAGACAACATTGTGAGGAAACAATGTATTCAGAGCTACCGTCACAAGAAGGATATTGATGACCTAGGATGAGCCCTAAAATCTAACTGTCGCAGAGAACAGATGCACCCTTGTGATGATTTCATGAGGTTCTGGTTCACTTTAGTCCATCGTCACAAAAAAAACACTAGTGTCTTGCGATGATCATGAAACATAGGCAAAAAGGGTCAAATTTAGGATTAATGAGCATGGTTGATCTTCTTAGGTGATGTGGAAGATATGGCCACATATTTTGATGTATGACACAGAACTGATGCCATTCAGGGACTGAATCTACCTAGGATCAGGGGATGCGGGGCCAGTGACAAAATATTGTGTAATAGATGCCCCCTAAAGCATCAAGGCCGAGAGAGTGGGAGGGGTAAAATGCTTTACTAAACCATAACTGAATCGGAACACCATCGAGGAGAACCTACATATGCAAGTACAACTGATATCTCTGATAGTGAAAGAAATACATGTAGTCTAGGTGTGGGTGCAACCATCCAAAAGAAAAATAGAATTGGTCTATGGCATGGACACAACCACCCAATCGGTAAGACCATATGACAACATAGGTATGGTTGCAACCATCCAGAAGGACTCAGGTATGGTTACAACCATCCAATCAAAGAGTCATGTATACAATCACCATCCAATCCGCGCAACCCGAACTTATGTAATCTCAGTATGGGGTCTTAAATTCAACCTATTTATAGTACAATTTCTAATATGCAAATAAATGTGTTGAAGTCGAGCATACTAGAAAATCACTTGATTACAGGCCAAGGATGTGAACCGTTAACAAGTGTGAGAGAGACCACCAATGATGTTAATGGTCCTCAAGGTACTGCTAGTACCATCTACAAAGTGTGAAGAATGAGATGAAGTCGAACACTTGTGAAATTAGTCGATTGATGACCAATAATGCAAGTATTTCATCGAGCGTGAAGAACTTGTCATTGAGGCATGCAAGCTCCAAGGTACCCAAAAGGAGTCTCTAGATCAACTTCCTAGATAATGAGTTGATGTTGACAGGAGGTGATCCATCACAAGAGGGCCATAATTCTTCCCACATCAACGAAACGAGTCAAGGGACAATATGTAGATGGATGAAACATAGAATCAGAGGAGAATGTAAGGGTGGAAACTACAGAAGGATTAAGCTCTTGAACATATCGGTGGCACAACTCCAGAATGTGGTAGCATTTTGGTACCAAGGGATTGAAGGTCATGCAGAGATAGTAGGGATCGAATAGAAGGAGGAAAAGTGAAGGACCCAAACCTCGGAAGGTCAATGACGAAGTGAGGATGTCCCAAACCTGGTGAGAAGCAAAAAAGGTGTCAATGTTCAAGAGCGACAAGCTGCCATAGGTAATCAACAAAATATTTCCAAATTTTTTCCCCCACCATTGTTGGCGAGTACCCCAATTATTTTTGAAACATAAGCTTAAAGGAGATAGTATATGCTTGCAATATAAGTTTCTCCCTCAGACAAATCCAACCCAATGAAATTGTAATGAGCCCTATGGAGGAGAAGCTTGAGTCTCATCATGGTGACGAGTCCAATGTCGTCAGGGTTTAGCGAGTCTGACATAGGTAAAACTCAGAGTCTTTTTCATGTTTAAAGAGTTTGAAAAAGACATGGAAAGGAAAACTCCAAAGGGGTGCTTTTCATATGTGTGTGTCTCTCAAGCCCGAAAATGTAGAAAACGATACTCGAGAGAACCACTTGACCATTTTAGTCAAGGAGTAATTTTTGTAAATAGTGCCTCCAGCCTGGAAAAGTAAAAAACTTACTGGGACATGACATTTCTTAACTGTTAATGAACTCGAAACGACAAGAGCTCGACAATATTTTCACATTTCAAGAGTCAAAAAAGAGCTTAAAGTTGACTCAAAACAAACTTTTTCGGTATTTGTTAGGCATGTATCGATCATCACCCACATCCAAGACACCTATTACTGCACAAAGAAATCCAAGCATAAGACCCGTTCCACAAGAAGTGTTCAAAAACCTAAGTCAAAACCCTAAAAAGCATAGTCAAAACCCTAAATTTCAAAAAAAAGGGCTATAAAAAGGCATATGGTAAAAAATAATTCACTTTGTGTTTGTTTTAACCATGGTAAAAACTTCAAACTACACATACCTTACGAAATTGGGTGGTCGATTCCTTGAGATTCGGTGGTTCATTGCTTCCCAAACTTCCTCTAGGTAAATTCTTTTCCCTTTCTCTTATTTTTTGTGTCAATTTGAAACATAATTTCACATTTTTGGGTAGGTTTTGGAGGAATTTTTGGTTCAAAAATTCTGCCTCGGTTGTTGCAGGTTTCCCCCTCAGTGTTGCGACGACCGAGAAATCTAAATGGGCCAAAATCAGGATCTTCGCAGGAAAGTGATGCACCTTTGCAACGATCCAAGAAATTTTGAACTAATCAAACCGAACCGTCATAGTTGTTTTAAAAACAACTACGACGAGCGCAAAAAAGCACAAAACTTCATTTTTAAACCACTTTGGCATATGAAAATGGTTGAACGACTTTTAATAAGAGAATGCTTGTGTGTGCAGGTGAAAAATGGAATTCTCTTGGCAAGAATGCAATCAAGATGATGATGATGTGAGATGGGTAGTCGATCCTCAGTGGTTGAATGTGCTTCAGAACTGTGGACTGCTAAAATTCTTCTTAACACTGCTATTGAGAGTGCAACTAGATCTCCTAGAATACTTAATTCAATCGTGGAACCCAACGGAGGGGAAATTCATCATCCATGGGCAAGAGGGTGAATTTGACACCACATATATCTATTTTGTGACTGAGTTATCATGAGGAAGGGAGAGACCCCGTAGGGGTGGTGTGTGAATCATTGGATATTCCTTAGATATGCTCAACGCATGAGTGTGCTGAGGGGCATGGAAATCATCCACTAGTGGTAAGTTATAGATACCCATGGTGAATGATCTGTCACCGCGAGTGTTGTTATTCACCATCATGAGGGTGGCTGGTTCCCAAGCCCAACATGAGGCAACCAAAAGTCAATTTCGGTTGGCCTTAGACTATCTCAATCCTACTATATTTGACTAGGCAGAGGCCATGTATCTGAACATGAAGAGGTAGTTGACCAAATGCTAGAGAGGTGAGATGAAGAAATATGCGTACGGTTCTATCTTGATACTACTCATGCTAGAGTGGGTACCTATCCTTTAGTTATAGGACATGTGAGTGGGGTGGTCAAGACCACGAGAGACTTGAATAACTCAGTGGGCTCTTGTGATGCCGCAAGGAGGCAGTGGCCAAGCAGCGTCATGGTGTCTCGAACTTATGGAGTGGCTACAGCGTTAGCAGGTGGTGTTCGAGGATTGGCCATATGTAGGGATGGACTTCAAGGGAGACCTTGACATGCTGCTTCCACCTAGAAAGCAGTGGTATGAGAGATGTAAAATACTACTTTGACCGACAAACTTTTTGTAATTTGTTTTTGTTGTTCTTGGATTTTAAATATACATGCCCTAATCATTATGTTCAATTCTTCGCAGATGTTAGACCTAAGAGACCTGTAGGTCTCACTCCTACTGCTTGAAGGGATACCAGAGAGATCGACCTACCATCTCTGGGTGGAGATGCTGAGGAGGAGATATCCCGGAAACTAGAGGACTTGATTGAGGGGATCCATAAATATAGAGGATTCTAGGAGATCCTGAGACAATACCAACAACACACCATGGGTGTGTTAAACATGGTACATCAGCTACTCAAATGAGTGGTCTGAGCAGTGGTCTGCTATAGAGAACAGCATCGATAGTTAGACTCCTAGGTTTCATTTTCTACAAAATTTGAGAGCATGTGTCCCACGATGTAACTTGAACACACATATATTTTTTAGACATATTCATATATTTTTTGAGCACCTCAATGCGCAACACACGATATATATCTATTTATGTTTTACTGCATTTACCTATTGTGTCTGAATACTTGTTTATGATTTTTATAAATTGCGTAAATGTCTATCTAATACATGGTTTTCTAATGCATCAGTTAATGTATTTAGCGTTCTAGGAATGTGTTTATATGTGATATAATCAAAATTTCTTTCTAGTAAGCGAACACATAAATACAACCTTAATATTTGAAGGTTTCTGATGGAATAATGCCCATTAAGTTAAAGAACAACAAGCTGAGAGTCTAGATTAACAATCAATGCACAGATATTGAGGTCAACGGCCTCAGCCAATAATTAAATGACGATGCCTTAGTCAACGACATTGTGTGTGGTACATCCCAGACAAACACCTTGAAGGTCTATTAACTCACCATGAGGATTGCAGATCACCCATGCCACGGAGGAAAGATTTCAGGTACTGTGACAGGCACCATCAGCGAAACCAATATAAGGTGCAATAGACATATGTACAAGAAGTGAAAATACACAATAAGCAGCAAATGCTTACACACCAAGCCAAACATGTACAAAATGAAAAGCACACCTATGTACCCAGCAGATGCACAAAAGACTCATGCATAATATTTTTTAAGATAAAGCCCATTCTAGGGCTTATCCAAAGGGTTTCCTTCATAGTCAATTAGCTCATAGGCTCCTTTATGCAAAACACGTTTCACAATATAAGGCCCATGCCACATAGGTTCGAATTTGCCTACCCCCAGCTTATCATTTTCTTGATCATATAACAAGACTAAATCTCCCTCAGCAAAAGAAAAAGGGTTAACAGTCTGATCAAAGTGAGTTTTCACTCTCTTCTTCTATGCTTCAATGACTAAAGAAGCAAGTCAACAGGTCTTGTCTAGCTTCTCTAGATAAAGAAGGCGTTCTTCCACAGGAGTAGTATTTGGGAGAAATTCGACAGCTAAATTGAGAGAAGGTATTTCACATTCAATCAGAAGGGTAGCTTCTAGACCATAAACTAGTTGAAATGGTGTGAATCCAGTTGCATCCTTTAACAAGGTACAGTAGGCCCATAAGGCAGAAAACAACATCAAGTGCCAGTTGGATTTATGCATTCCAATGGTACACTGATGCATTGTGACCAACACTTTGTTAACGGCTTTGACTTGGCCATTTGCTTGAGGGTAATAAGGCATTGAACTGTCGTGATGTAAGCCTAACTGGGTTGTTAACTCAGTCATCATATAACCATGGAAATGAGAACCATAAGCAGTGACAATAGCCAGAGGTAATCCGAATTGAGTAATCACATGATTGAATAGGAATTGGGTAGTTTTCTTACTGTCATTAGATAACATAGGCATCACTTCCGCCCATTTTGTAAAATAATCAAAGGAAACAATGATAAACCCATGCCCCCTAGCTGAGCAAGGGTTACAAGTCATAAAATCAATGCCCCATTTAGAATAAGGGCCCACGGTAATGACAGGATGTAAAAGGGAAGGTGGCACACGCATCTTTCATTGGTAAATCTGACATGCATGACAGGAACGGACAGCAGGAATGCAATCCTTAAAAATGGAGGGCCAAAAGTAACCAACACGAAGGATTTTTTAGGTAGTAGGATAACTAGACATATGACCACCACATGTGCTAGAGTGGCATTCATTAAAGACTCATTCATCTTCCTCGAACATCAAACAATGATGGAGAACTGAATCAATGCCAAGACAGTATAAGGTGTCTCCAATGATATGATAAGGCTAAGAATGGTGACGAATACATTGTCGAGCATCCTTAGACAAATCAGGATGAAAGGAAGATGTCTGGGGGTAGACAATAATGTCACCGTACCAAGGATCGAGGGTACTGATCAATAAAAGAGGGTCGTTTAGAATGTGATCCTCTATCCGAGAGGGAGTGGTAGTAGATGGTAACGAGCAACGAAGATGAGTGATTTCTTAGACTTGGCAGTAGTAAACTCCAAATCGAGCTCTTGAAGGATAACAATCCATTTCGAGTACTTGCACCCCAGCAATTGGCGTGACAAAATGTATGTCATCAGGTTGCAATCTGAAATCACAGTCGTCGTACGCAACAAAATATAATGACAAAAGCATTGGACAGCCTGGACAGCCACCAAGGCAAGCTTCTTGACATAAGCATATCGAGTCTCAGTGTCAAGAAGGTTGCAGCTAAGATAATAGATAATGTGCTTAGAACCATCGTCATCGTCTTGAACCAAAACCATACCAATAGTACTATCAGTAGCAGCTAGATAAAGCATATAGTCACAATGATAGTTAGGTGGATGCAACAAAGGAGCAAAAACAAGAAGTATCTTGAGTTTCTCGAATGACCTTTGGGCGATGTCATCCCAAACAAAGGGAGTGTCATGCTTAAGGAGACGTGTGTAACCTTTAGCAACCTCGACATAGTAAGGGATAAAATGATGTAGGAAATTAGCTTTTCCCTGCAAGCTCTACAACTGAAGCAAAGAAGTAGGCGGTGGGAGATTCAATATGGCTTCAACCTTGAGGGGGTCGAGATGAATACCTCCTTTAGAAATGACAAACCCAAGGAGTCTGCCCGATTCGATGCAGAAGACACACTTATGTGGATTAAGATGAATGCGGTAATGTCGAAAGCTAAGAAAAATATCACAGAGGTGGTTTGGATGGTCAAAATGTTTAGCTGAATGAGCCGGAAGGTCATCCAGATATAGATGAACAATGTGACAGATGTCATGAAATGTGTAGGATATTGCTCGCTGGAAAGTGGAACTAACATTTTGTAGGCCGAAAGGAAGATTTTTGTAAGCAAAGGTACCCCATAGGCAGATGAAGGTGGTTTTGTGTTGATTGGCAGGAGAAATATTAATTTGGGATGAATCAGAAAATCCATCCATAAATGAGAAAATATCACTACCGGAATAATCATTGATGAGTTGGTCAATCAAGGGAGTAGGATAGTTATCTTTTGGACACGCACGATTGATGTCACGATAATCAACACAAACCCTAATAGTGCCCTACTTTTTGGTCACAGGGACAATACTAGAGACCCAGTCAGTCAGTGGGATAGGGTAAATAAACGCTGCTTTGAGAAGTTTTTCAACATCTCCCTTAATAGCCACAGCTTTTCTCAGGTGCACCAGGGTACGTAGGTATTTCGTGTACCATGATACCGGGGTCAATACCAGGCATCTCTTCATATGACCAAGCAAACACGTCACCAAGCTCTTTGAAAAGTTCAGTGTAAAGCTGAATCTCTT
Source organism: Pinus taeda (assembly GCA_000404065.3). NCBI lineage: Eukaryota > Viridiplantae > Streptophyta > Pinopsida > Pinales > Pinaceae > Pinus > Pinus taeda. Next base: position 238,973 of record APFE030788953.1, read on the forward strand.
CTAGAGAACAGGTAACTCCAATGTGAATATTCTCAGCAATCCCTGGTTTGACAAAGATTTCAATGGACATAGTTTGCATAATATTCCCCATATTTCCTTTAGAAAAAACTTCATGAATCAGGATAAGCATCTGAAGCAGCTGAAAGGGAATACAAGAAGCAAACTTCTCTATATATGTAGTCATGGCCCCATGGCTTAGGAGAAACGAAGAATGATGGTGATGATCGAATGAAGGAGGATCCTCAAAAGACATAGTTTCAAGGATGGCCTCGTTGGAAGGAAATGTCTCTTGTAATGGATCCAAAGAAACAACATCTCCAAGCCAAGGGGATTGCACATACGCATCGAGAGATCTGCTCAAAGGAGTAGAGTTGGATGACCAAACTGAAAATGAAACAATTTCAACATAGTTGAGCTTGGTAGGGCTCAATGACAAAAGCTCGCCCCATGAATCCACCTGATCGATGGGGGAAATCACTCAAGGATTAGAACGGGTAGAAATCATATTAATGGAGGTGATAGTGGGAGGTGGGAGTGAAAAAACGCCCGTAAGGGTAGGATCTTTGAAAAGCCCAACACCCACACTCTCATAGGGAATACTGGTATGCTCCACAAATGGAACATTTCCATCCAAAGAAGAAGAAGCAAAGAAGGACAACTGATCTACCGTGACAATTTTCCCTTGATGAGGAAAATGAAGTACACGGAATAAATATTAAGCCACTGCATGCATGGCGTAATTCCAACTTCGGCCTAACAAAAGGTTATAAGTCAAATTTGCATCAACAACTTCGAGTTCGACCTCAACTGTCTTCCCTTCTAGGGTAATAGGCAAATGTGGGAGGATACCAAATGGAAAAGAATATCTTCCATCAAAGGCTTCGAAAGTTTTAGGATATTGACTCAAAGATGGGGAGTTGATGGCCTTCCAACAAGCAACAAACATGATGCAAGTGGAGGTACCCTCATCAATAACAGTGTGATGAATATTCTTCGAGTTAATGATGACTTGAATGAGGAAAGAAATTTGATGAGGAAATCACAACACATGGTTCTCAAGATTGAATTTAATTAATTCTAAATTGGCCAGGTCAATGCCACCAATGGCAGATAGCAGAGACTTCTATTCTGGGGGGAAACTCTGGAGAACTTCTAAAGAAGACATAGTTGAAGGGGCTTGGGCTAAGTCCTCAACAATACTATAGTGTTGTGTGGCATGAGCATTTGGGTTATAAGAAGATTTTCGGAGGACTCATTTAGTAGGAGGTCGAATGATAGACTCAGTGCTATCCCCTTCAATATGAAGAGGGCTAGAACTGGATGAAGGAATGCTTGAAGGGACTTCAAGTTCCTTACAGGAAAACGAAGGATATTCTTTCACTCAAGTACTCACATGGATAGGGACAGTCTTAGACATAAAAACTTGGGAGCCAAAAGTGGAAGAGGACTGAGGTTGATCAACCACCATTTGAGTTTGTTGAGAGGGAAAAGGCTCTTTAAGCACAACATGAGTTCCTGGAGTCCCCTTAAGCAAACGACTAACTTCAGACCATCCAGGATAATCTTTAGTGTAGTGATCCTCATCAAAAATGAGACAAGGGTACTTTAGTTTTTCGTTTAGCACCATCATCAGCCGAAGGCTTAGGAGGGTCCTGCTTCGGTGGATCAGCCTTATTTTTGCCTTTCCCCTTTTTCTTACCTTTCAAAGCTTTATCTGTCGTGGTGGACTGGACAACATTGACTTCGGAGGTTTTACTAGCATTAGATGTGGCTTGAGAAGCATTTTCACTAGGAGCAGTAGATTTTTTCTTCATAGGATTCATGGAAGACTTTCGGGAGGATTAAGCAATGGAACCAATAACACCATTGACGGAGGGCATTAACGAGGCTTTAGAAGTTTCAAGACATGGAGCATCAGGCAAGAGATCATAAAACGTGCTAGATTGGGAATAAACCAAATTGAGATACTGAGAACACACGATAGCTTTCTCTTCAGTAACACATGCCCCCATAGCGATATCGCAGGATATCAGAACGAAAAAAGAGGTGGTGTTCCAGTCAATCAAAAGCTGATCAAGGATCCAGAACTTGATCAAATGACGTCACCTTCTAAATTCATGAATATGATCGAAGATGTGTGTTGCTATGTCCTATTTCAAAGAAGTGAGGAGGTGTGTGCCCATTTCATAGTGAATCGGTAATTGAAAATGGGTAAGAAATGCCATCGCTAGCGAATTGAAGTCTTGGAAAGTTCCACGAGCAAGTTCAATATACCATTTCGCGGCGGAACAAGTGAGAGTGCGTTGGAAAAGATGGAGGCAGATAGAATCATCAATCCATGAGTTAGAGAGCACCAGAGGTGATAAGTCATGACATGAGCTTGAGGGTCCTCTCCATATTTACCATCAAATTTAGGACAATCACCAGGAATTTTGGTCAGAACTGGTGGCCAATATGGATTATGAAGGATTGGATCATTCATTAGTTTGGACACATTAGGCAGTTCCAAGGTTGCCAGAAAAGGTAATTGAGGATTTAAAGAACATCATAGGCCTCTGATAAGAGCTAGCATTAGGGTTCCATCTAGATCCTTGTTGCTCCCATGGGTTTTGTCCATAACGATTTTTCCCATAAGGGTTTTGTCGATAAGGATTTTTCCTATAAGGGTTTTTTCCATAAGGATTGTAATTATAACCTGATGGTTGACCTAGGTTTTGACCACCAACAACCCATTGGTTACCAGCTTTACCAATAGGGGCAACATAAGGTTGTTGAATATTTTGATAAGGATTGACCTGTGGTTGCTGATAATTTTGATACAGGGCACCCTGAGGTTGCCCTTGGGATTACTGAAGTACTTGGAGACTATATTGCGGCTAAGCTCCAAACTACGCCTGAGGCCCAAACTGCATTTGATAAATAGGTTGGTCTTGAAATCCAACTTGAGTTTGGAGACCAGGTTGATTCTGGAGTTCAGCCTGAGTCTAGAAATCAAGTGGGGCTTGAGAAACAACTAGTGTTTGAATGCCTGGTTAACTGAGAGATGGATTGATTAGACTAGATTGATGTCCTTGTTGAAACTGGGGTTGACCCAACTGGCCAGAAGGTTGGCCTAGTCGGTAGTGAGGTTGACTTATTTTCCCAGAAGGTTGAACTTGTTGGGTAATAGGTTGACCTTGCTGAAACTAAGGCTAGCCCATTTAACTAGAGGGTTGACCTTGTTGGACAGTAGGCTGCCCTTGTTGGATCTGAGGTTGGCCTATTTGACCAAAGGGTTGACCTTATTGGGCAACAGGTTGACCTTGTTGAAACAGAGGGTGACCTAGCTATCCAAAAGGCTGACTTTGCTAGAAAAGAGGTTGGCCTAGCTAGAATTGAGGTTGACCTGGTTGACCAGAAGGTTGCACTAGTTAAACGAAAGAGGAGCCTGTAAGGGCCGAAGGTTGTCTCAGTAAGGGTTGTCATTATAGGCCTGAAGGTTGCCCTTAATACGGTTGCCCTTGATATGACTGCCCTTGGAAACTGGAAGGTTTCCCTTGTAAAGGTTGGCCTTGTGGACCATGGTAGGTAATATGAGACTAGGCAACCGATAGTGGAACGAAAATATCAATTGTAGGTTCTAGAGGGAGGGACCCAGTGTGATAAATATGAGCCCCTTGAGGATCATAATAGTGTAACAGACAGGGTGGTGGTTGGGAGCCTAGAGGGTTATGATTTGGGTTTTGAAGAGAAAACATGTATTTCTCATATGACCACCCTATCAGAATGGAACCAACAAAAGGTGGGATATTACATGTAGGGTTAACGACTCTGAACGCCGAGGATAAAGGACCACCACTAGCAGGTTCAACAAAAGGCCTGCTAACATTGGTAACCACTGAGGATGTAATAACGACAATAACAATAGGATCTGTAGAGGGCACACAAAAAATAGGCATTGCGTATTAGACGTGATCAGTACATTATGAATCTGAGGTATGAAAGGCCCTGTGGTCGAGGTTATAGCACGAGACCACATAGAACTACAATTTAGAGACATGGAAAACATGATGTCAGACAAGGCACGATAGCGCAATGGTAATGACATGCCAAGAGGAGTGCTAAAAGGGAAACCTTCTGAGGGAAGAGGAATTTCTCTGCTTGACACGAGGTTCTCTTCACCGGTAATGGGGCTGATCTCATCCATGTCAAAAGAAGACATTGCACTTGAAACACCAGGGAGAGTAAATAGGAAGTCTTCTTTTGAAGGCTCCCAAAGAGGATTGCAATTGATATCAAAAGGCTCCCCTCCTGGAGCTCAAGAGTTGAGAGGTTGAACACTTGGGATAATGGGAAGGGTACCACCAATAGTTGATACCTCAAAAGAGACAAGGGATGTAGAGCCTTCGTCACTTGGTAAAGAGGATGGGATCGGTGAGTCCACCAGGATGACCTAAACTCAAAATCTGAGAAAAAGGGACAATTGAGTAGGGTTGCAACTCTACAAAAACCAAGAACATGGCCAAGATTAACAGGTAAAATGTGAGCGTGGACAAATAAATTTTATGACATAGAAACGAAACTTGACCCTTTCATATTTAAAGAGTCGAGAAAAAGGACAAAAGATGACTCTAGTAGCTTCTGAATGTTTAATGAGCCTAAAAGGACAAGTGCTCAAATGATCTTTTTACTTTTAAAGAGTCGAAAAGGAATGAAAGTGACTACTATGGAGTACTAGATAAGAGGTTTACCAGACAAATTGCAAAACTGCATATACACCTTGGTGATCAAATGAAAGAGAAATGACCAAGGACTTTCTGTACGGCAGTCAATCTTCCCAAATGTTGTGTTCAATGTGTTACGATTCGTCAGGTAGCAAGCTCAGCTTCCTATGGATAATAGGATGATAACCTAGTGGGGTCTCCCAATATATACTCAACAATACAGGGAGAACAAATCCGTACTAGTACCTGTTGAATCACAAAAGGAGGAATCACCCAACTTTAGTGAAAAAAATAGCAACTATGTTTAACGAAGCTGGAACGCATCTCTAGCCTAGACCTCTAGATATGTGTGCATTAGGTTCCATTGCGTTTTTAAGTTCAATAGATTTTTACAGTTAATCTTGAATTAAGTCTTGGTTTTAAGGCCCTACCGAATGTATTTCAACAATTCCTAGGATGAAACTACAATGAGTAAAACACCATTCCTTTCGATGAACAACTACCTAAATGAGGGTAAGGAGTTCATTTCCAAGTGAACGCAAACCATAACAAGAAATGCAAGAGAAGTAGCACATGTAAGCAACCCAATCACTAGGAAACAAAATGCATCAATGCACTTATCTCACAACTACTAATGAAAGATTTGAACTTTGATTTCTAATTTCCTAATCATGAAAAATTGACTAATGCAAATGCAAATGCACTTTCACTTTCGTATGCTGTATGAATGCAATATTTTTTATTTTTTGGGATTCAATTAAAAACAATCAAACACAAACCTGACTGATCCAAACAAATGTAATCTATGTTTGATAGTGTGGAAATCAAATCCACATGAGAAACTGGTCCAATAACCAAGCACTACAGACCAACTAGAAAGAATACAAGCAGTAGAACAACTTCAAACAAACCAGTCAGATGGTTGTGGATGAATCATGGGAGGACAAGCAACCCAACACAAATGACTTCTTGACAAAAACTTAAAAAGATTTTAGGTCACACAGCCTGAAAACTCAAGACTCAGATAAATGAAACTGTTACACTAAAATTTGTCACCATGACTATTTGCAGTTAGTATGGCTCCATCAACAGTCATGCTATCCTCCTTGGCAAGCCTCATACCTCTGCTCTCCATGTCAAACTTCAAAGAAAGAGAGAAAGTCATTAAAAACATATGTTTATCTCTGGGTACGCAGGTTCTCTCTACCTTGCCTGAGTGTACGCATCCCAAGCTCATTGTACCTGCGTACTTGTACGCTCTGTAAGTCAAGGGATGGGTGCGTACTCCTGTAAAGGTCAAAAGGCGCGAGTTTCATCTTAAAAGAGTTACTTGTGGTCACTTCTAGAGCTTTCTAGAAGAGTGTTTGACATGTATTAAGCGCCTCCAGATGGTTCATGCATCCCTATGATAGAGGAACTTATCCCATCAAGAGAGGAACTACCCCATCCAAAAGAGGGAGTATCCCTTTGATGTTGGAACTGAATAACTTCCTCTAGAACACTATAAATACAGGCCTTGGGCCAGAGGAGGGGAGGTTGAAAGCTGAACATTCCAAAGGGTAGATTCTGCTGGAATTAGGACTTCCATTGAAAACTTGTGAGGAGAGATTACCATCCTTTCTTGTTGCCATATTGGAAGTGGGTGAGCTTGTCAAAGTAGAGGAAAACTCTTGCTGGACCCTGGGAGGAACTTGCACAACACCAAGGCTGAGGTTGTAATGGTTTCTTTTGTTTCCTTAATACAAATAAGTCCATTCTTCTCAATGATTTGTTGTTAATGAATTGTTTCATATACTCCTTGGTCTATATGTTGAATATGCTTTGTTTTATGGAATATTCAGGTGTTATGTAATCGTTTGATTGTTAGTGTATGCAGGTTTCAAAGTGAAGGAGGAGCTCATCTGGATCGACGAAGCTAGGCTGCTACAACAAGCGTTGGACCTAAGGTAAGATCGAAAAACACTTGGTTTATCATAGGATAATGTATATTTAGAGAAGGATTGCTCTTACTTGTTGTTTGTCACTAGAGAGTCTTAGACTCCTAGGGAGGTTAGTTTTGTCAGCAAAAATAACTCTTTCCGCATGACAAATTGGCGACTCCGCTGGGGAATCCATTGATGTGCTTGATTTTTTTTTTGAGTATTACTTTGATCTGAAAAGAGTCTTGTTTCTTTTGTTTTTTGATTGCTTGACTGTGTTTTTGGGTGGCTTAGCTTATAGTCGAGTTAGAATTTAGTTTTTCTACATTTTGTAGTAGTATGCACCCTCTGAGTTAGACACAGTGCGTACTTGTACGCACTGTATCTTTACACACAGAGCGTGGGCGCACCTGGTTAAATAGGCTGCCTGCGTACCCTGTTAAAATTGAGAAAATTTCCTTTTCATCACTTTTTCCTTTTAGATTTTGTTTTTCTTAGTCTTTACTGCCCAGATCCACTGGTTGACTGTCAAAAATCTTCCCCTGCACTTATTCCATTAGTGTCGAAAGTTTTAGTGAAATTCGTTGAGATTTTAGCCTTAGGGTTTCGATTTTTATATTGGTCCTATAGTGACTTTGGGTTTAGAAGTTGCGAAGCCTTAGATATCTCTGGTTTTGTCAATCTTCTTAGGAGTCGGACCAGTTGTAAAGTCTACCCGCGTGAGCGACCTACCTTTGTGTTGCCTCTTTGCAAAATTTCAATATAGCTTGCTCATTCAAAGTTGTGAATTTCATTTTCAAAAAGAAAAAAAAGAGATTGAGTTTTTGTTTTGATTAGTTTGTGATTCTGCATAAACTAGTCCTTGGACTGATTGTTGCCAAGAAAAATATCCCGGAATCATCTTAGTAGGCTTTTGCTTCTTAGATTTACTTGTTAGTGAAAGATTAGGTAAATTTCCTTTGAATTGCTTTTGAGTGATTTTTCATAGATTTTCATAGATCTTGAAATTGCTTTGATTAGATTAGTTTTTATATGCTTTTATTAAATAGGAAAATATCAACGATCTCCTTTGCAAAGTTTGCTTTAGAGTAGCATTTGACGTCTTCAAAAGAGAAAGGAATTTTTCGTGAAGTAAAAAGTGGTCATGTTTTGTGTGCTTTGAAAGATAAAGAGAATTGCTTCTTTGATTGTCTTTTGAGAAAGTTGTTTTATTGAAAAGATTGCATTCTCTCAACTCTCTTAATTAGAACATTCATTGAAAAGAGAAAATTATCAAATCATCTTAGGTGCATCTTTTAGAGAATTGGAATCGAGTCTATACACCATCAAGTTTCATCTCCATCACCTTGTCTTTAAGAACAGCCATTAAAATCAACGCTTAAAGTAAAATTAACTTAGAAATTTTTATTTTCTAGGGCTCTGAAGCACCAAAATAGATTAGGCTAGTGTCTTGGAGTAGGTGAGTAATTAACTCTCCAACACTACAAAACCAAACAAGTAGCTTATCTTGTGATAGGATAAATCCAGCTGTTGCATTTATACTCTGGGAAAGCTCCTCTTAAAGGAGAAGCACACACGCACGTATTACAAATGGTAAACCTTAGATTATTGTTAAGGAGCCAGGGGTCACTTATCGGTAAACCTTGGATTGTTGTCAAGGAGCCGGTAAGGGGATTGAGCTTGATACTCTGCCCTTGCATGC
>APFE030788954.1:5836-27461 GCA_000404065.3 Pinus taeda
TAAAATTAAATTATTAGTCCAAGCCGACAGTGTGTGGTTCCCTAAAAATTTTCCTCATTATTATTTATTCCCTAAGAATCTCTTCTTTTATCATCATTCTAAAATCCTGATGATGGATCCCATTTGGGATTTGAAACGTTGGTATAAAAATGTTCATACTGTGGATTCTCCAGTCACTGATTCAAAAGATGCAAACCACAGATCTCTTAAATCCAAAATATTAGTACTTCGTCAGTTATACACTTAATACAAAGAAATACTTTTTGCTAAGTTTAGCTGTCGTTGTTCAAGGCCTACCTCCTCAAGAGGTGGGAAAAAGCCAACATAAAATCAAACTATGTTGCCTATCTGATTCTAAACTGTCTTATGTATGAAGGATGATTATATTTTTTTACTAATTTCTGTTTACACCACCACTAATTCACCTAAATTAAGTCTTATTTCATCTCTTCTATCTCTACATGCTTTTTGATTCATTGGGATCCTACTGTTCTTGAACACTAAATCTCATTAACATCAGACAAATACTTTCTCAACGCTTTCATTGGGTATCTCACAAAACAAAATTTACCAAACCGAGAAGTGCCATTTAGTAGAATTTCTTAATTCTTATGGAACAAAAAAATGCTTGGGAACCCAGAGTATAGTGATGTCATCTTTATTATTGACATGCATTACCTTGCATAGATGTTTATGCTGGCATGTAAAGATGCTTTCAATGTAATGTTGGATGTCAAACCAATACAATCCAGTTGTAGCCACATGAGTTCATGGTTGCAACTTAAGGCACACACTTGACCCACATCCAAAATATATGCTGGTTGCAGTTGTGTACTGTATAGTAGTTACATCTCCAGTTTGTACATCAGTTGACACAGTCTATTATACAAAATATCATCTATGTTTCATAGCAAAGGAAAATGAATCAGTAGGTATACATTACTCACCCTATTGAGTTGTTTAAGCTTTGATTCCCCAAGACAGGTACCTCTTCTTATCTATGCACTTTTGAACATAGACATGGTGCCCATGCATGTCTGTGCAGGTGATATTATATTCTCAACATGGATATTCCTGCCTTATGGTTAAGACATAATATTTTCTATTTCATGATTTCTTATGTGTCCCTGTCAGCATGGAACTAACCAAATGACATACTACATTGGTGATGAGTGTTGAACTAACCTCCTGGACTCAATGGCATTATCCATCTTCCATATAGGTGACATATGCTTTGATAGTGCTGAGTGTTTCTCTTGTTTTAATTTTGACAATATGGTTCAGTTATTGAATATGAGATATGTTGATTGGAAGATCTTGGAAATGTGGAATATTTGCCCTCAATTTTTGTCATATATTCCTTTTTCAAGCACTATTTAGTGAGCTCCAACCATGTAGCATTCTTTCTTTATGAAAGTCTTTGATTTTTAGTTTGTTTTTCATTTTACGAACATAACATTGAGCTATTTTTTCGTGAAGCATCTATTTTAATCTTCCTTATCTTGTTTGACAAATTGAGTTGAGTCAAGGAGGATGGAATCAATCAATTTTTTTTTATCCTTGTTCATTTTAATTCAAGATGACAATGTCTTGGTACTCTATGACAAAATTTCTTTTCAATTGCAGTAATGACATGGGCATATGAGGATTATAATCTTGCACTGTGTGTGTAATTGAATGGTATTTACTCTCACTCGTAACTAAAGATGACAATATCTTGCCTCTCTGCCAAAACTCATTTTCATTGGTAGGGCCTACATGGGTATATAAAGATTATAATTTTCCACTGTGTGTTTAGTTCTATAGTATTTACTCTAACTCATTATTGTACCTATGTCAACAACTATTGCTTGGAATTAAAGTCACGTATCTCAGACTTGTCAATGATGACGATCCAAAAAAAAGAATGTGCTTAATTTAAAAATCAGAGATACCTGTTACCAGAAGGTTAGCAAGAGTTTCAGGAAGGATTCCTAGGATAGGGTCATCGTTTTCCTCTATGTTTCAAGGACTTCGGGACGAAGTCCATTATTAAGAGGGGGCGTATGGAGTGCCCACTTTAGTTTCCTGACCTTAATATGACATTATTTTAGACACTTTATTCTTTGAGGACCTCAGGTGGAGGATCCCGATGCATGACACTATTATTAGCGATTGAGATATTCATGGTTATGATGTTTATAAATGTTTTCCTTTGATATTATAGTAGCATGAATGGTTATGTATCTTATCTATCAGTATTCCGATGATTGCAACATTAAATAGCTAAGTTTAGTATTTGAATTTACGATGAGGGTAGTAAAGAACATGTATGCGCTCTACTAAAAGTATAATGATGATAAATTTGATAGATCGGTATATTTCTATGATGTTACGATGTTGATGACTTAATAAATATGTATGTTTCCATTGATGATTAATGATGATAGCCATGAGGGATGTGTACACTATGTTACCTACTTTCGTTAATTCAGGCTTACCATAGACAATGATGTGAATGACCAAGAATTGTTAATGATGCTATTATGATAATGACTAACAGTGAGAAACCTTGTTACTAATGATTAATGAGTATGGCAGGAAACAATCAGAGGCGCTCGCATATGACATGTCGATGACACCTAGTTTGATGAAAATTCATATTATTTTATCTTTTAAAGTCTAAGTTGATATTGAAATCTGCCATATATGTTTAACTATATTCAGATGATATGTTAATGGTTACAGGCACAGATTAGTTGCTAGACCGAATGACTCACATATGGGTGATGGGGTTGTACAAGTGGATGGAACTACATGGAAGGGGTGGGACAGTGTCCCTGATCTCACCCACTAGCACTCCCGCCATGACTTGGGCTGGAAGGGTTGAAACACCTTCGCCTTGAAGATCATGATGTCATGAGGGCAGGTCCCAAAGTTGGGTCGCTCATGAGGAGTTTACTGGGGGGCGCGCATCAAGGCGGATTCTTTGATCCCCGATACCATTAGTCTCACTATAGCAGGCAACATAAGAGATGATAGTGGTCTATGACGTTGCAATATACTTTCCCCTCGTAGTCACTGGATGCTTAAAGGGCAAGTGGTGTGGCACCCTTGGAATTTCAGGGGAAATTCTTGAAGGGCACGACGAACTTGGCACCCTTGGCATCACAATTAAACTGTTAGGTGTGGCACCCTTGGAACTTCTAGGGAAGTTCTTGAAGGGCACGACCAACTTGGCACCCTTGACATCACAATTAAACTGTTAGGTGTGGCACCCTTGGAACTTCTAGGGAAGTTCCCGAAGGGCATAACCAAACTCGGCACCCTTGGAATCATTAAAAAATAAATAATAATAAATAAAAATAAGTAAGGAAGGAAAACTAGGTAAAGTTACACCAAGGGAAAATGATGATTAGAAACCAAGGAAATTAAATCAAAAATAAAACTTGGAATAAGGAGGATCATAGGGAAAAAAATAAACAGAGTACCTTAAAAATTCTACCCTCCCGATGTTGGAAAATTCTAGGTAGATTAGGTGGTTTAATTAGATAAAAGGGGAAGACAAACATATTGTAAGGATAAAGATTTATCCTAAACCAATTAAACTTAATTAAGAAAAGAGGAAGGTGAATTAAAATAAGGAAAATAAATTAAATTAGAGAAATGTAGAGAAGCTCCATGTGGCATCAACCCGCATAAGAATATCCCTCTAATAGATAACTTGAGTTAATTAGGAAGTAGATTGGGGATAAAATCTTGACTCATTTATTGACTCCAAGTAATAAACTCAATTTAAGGAATAAATGGGGGGAATAAAGAGACATCTAGGAGTAGAAATAGGAATCTTGTGAGGTGAGGAAAATATTAGTTTTAAATAAAAAGTTAAGTAAATAATTTTGGGTGACCCTTGATGAGAGAATGACACATGGGTAGGTGAATAATCAAGCTATTAAAAAATAAAATATTATAATTATGCATGACATGCCAAGTGTCATCTATGAGAACTCTTATAAAAGAAGGGGCAGGCCATGGTAGAGGGGGACTTTTTGGAACCCTATTATTGGATGGATGATATGATGTCAAGGCAGTGACTACGAAGTTATAGTGAGTTTGGTGAGGTAGAGGGTTTTTAGAGAGAGGACCCTTGAGCTAAGGTTGCTCTCCTCTTCCAGCTAGTTTCTTCCTCCATTGTACAACCCCATTGCAGCTCGGGGGTCCGCGGGGAAGAAGAGTACCCAAGGAGTAGGCTAGGAGGTAAACCGGTGGGTCTTGTTTCGGATCAAGTGCATCATCATACACTCGCAGAAGTGACCAGCAACCAGGGAATACCAGTGACAACAGAGCAAGTGGAGTCTCACCTTCCGGTGTACGGTACATGTGTATTTCGCTACTACTTGATATTAGATTAAAAGGATGTAAATGTTATGATATTTTCCTGAAATGAGCTTTAGTAATGTGTGTGTTGAATGAATTGAAGTCTCAATGCGTTTCTGTCTAGTCGTATTTGTTGTTTTAAAAATATTTATATAATATATATATATATATATATATATATATATATTATATATATATAGATATAGTTTAGCTGGGTCATTTCACTGTTTTAGCTGGGTCGTTACAACAACAAGTGGCAAGAGTTTCTATTTGATAAAGGGTCAATAAATGTCTTTTGAGGTAAAGAAGAATGTCATTCAAGTGCCATTTCTAACATTAAGAAACATGTAGTAGTCCTTTGAAGTGGAGACAAATATGAGTGGGTATGTTATGGGAGTGTTATTGATGGAGAGAGGAAGGCGTGTATTCTACCATTTTGAAGTATTTCATGGGAAAGATATTAACTACCTTACATATGATAAAATTCTCTCTGTCATGGTGCAATATGTGAGGTATCTGAAGAATTATTTGACGGGAAAGAAGACATCAATCATTTACCCATCCCTCATGTTCTATGCTATCCAATGGAACTCCCGATCTCAGAAACATTAGTAGGCACTTAGCATATCATGATGGCATCCATATTGGAAGGATCTATCTTAAACTCTTGGAAGGATACACGAAATATTGTTGTGCAAACTTACACATCTTGAGAGTTTCTAACAGTTGGTGCTTCTTTAATATCTCTAGCACCTATGTCAAATGCGAGACATGCTTCTCCAACATAGCATTGTATACTAGTATATCATCCAAAAAGACAATAAAAAAATGAAGCTATAAAAGGGAATAATGCATCATTCATTAATCTCATAAACATAGTTAGTGCATTACATGTGCCAAATGACATACCTAATCACTCATATAAACCTTCCCTAGTTTTGAAGGTAGTAGGTTAATATTCTTCTTTGAATCGAACCTGGTGATATCCAAACATTAAGTTCGTCTTAGTGAAGTATTTTTCCTGTTGTAACTGATCAAATAGATCATCTATCCTAGGCAAAGGGTACATTTTCTTGAGTGTGATTTCACTTAACAACATGTGATCTATACACATTCGCCAAGTTCCATCTTTCTTTGGCACAATAATGATGGGTGACCCAGATGGTGATGTACTTAGTCAAATGAAACCTTGGTCTAGTAGTTTCTGCAATTGTTACTTCACCTCGCTTTTATAATAGATTGTCTATACAACCCAATTTTTGGAAATGGGGAGTCCGATAATAGTTGGATCTCGTACTACACTTTACTCTTAGGTGGTAGCCCTTTATGCTTTTAGAACACATCCTAGTATGCATATCATAACTTCTCTAGTTGTTGTTTTTTTCTTAGTACACCCGTCCAGGGATGCCTTGCCTCTTACTGAATCTTCTACCAATTGATTTTATCTTAAAATCAATGAAACATACTTCTTATGGGACCTGGTCAATTTCTTAGCTTCGTTGGCACTTACTAGTAATATTTTGGACTTGACTTTGTGTGCATTGATGATGAATGATTTTCTATCCTTAATATGTTAATACTAGGTAGCTATGTACGTGAATATTACATCTTTCATGTACATGTAGGGACTTCTAAACAATGCTCCACATACATCAAGGGGAACAACATCTAGTTATACTTCATAATTAAAACCAACATTAATGGAAAATTTAATTTTTCACTATTTTGTTACCTTTAGCTCTGCATCCTCATTTACCCATCCCACTAGATATGGGCTTGAATGATCACAAAATTCCAATTACAATTTTTTGACCTCCATTACAATAATATTTTCCTACGATCGTGAGACAAAAATAACATCAATATTGGTCTTGTCGACTTGTTTCTTTATATGGAAGAGTTGGTCATTTGTTTCTCTTCCTGTTGCTAAAGGCTACTTTGATTCACCTCCTTCTACATTGATGTCCAAAAAGTATTATCATGCATGTCCAAGATGATTTCAACTTTGTTGCTCGAATTAGTGGCCACAATATTCTTCTTATTGTATTTCTTTTTTTTCTTCAGGTTAAGCTTTGATGCAACTTCCAACACCTTTCCTATATATGATCGTCAATGTAACAACGGTTGTGGTGGTTGCTGGGATCTTTGCACTAGTGTGTTGTGGCTACCACCTTTTTATGTTCACCTCTTTTTACTTCTTCTTCCCGTCCTTATAGGCATCTTGTTTCTGCTTTCGTTTTGATCCACTTCATTACAACTTCTGCAAGCCTATGTTCTCCAGGTACTGTACCTATACACATGCCTCTTCCATTGATTTTAGATTAAGGAACACCACTTCCTCCTACAGATAGTTGTGTAGATCCCCCGAATGCTTGATGAGTACATCTATGGTTTTTAGGGAGGTATCAAACATTATGGCCATCTTTATAAACTCTATCTTATACTATTACATGCTTTTCCCCGACATTTTCTTGAGGCATTGTCATCGGATATAGTGGTCCTCTACATACCCAATTCGATAAACTATAAAGTTATGAGGGTTTTGACATCCTCCCACTTAGTCATTGAGATTCTCCCTCCAATCTTAATGTCTTTGCATGGCTTTCCCACCAAGTTAGGGTATTTCCCCCTAATTTCACCAACGAAAATAAAATCTTTTACTCTTCCACAATTTGATTGTAATAGCCCTCATGAAAAATCCATATAAGAAAAGTTAATAAAGTAAAAAATAATAACCATGCTTGATGGGACACTTATTCCAAGTTGAACGTTGGGCAAAAAATCTTAGTTTGGTCGTTCATTAGTTTATTTTGGAAAGAAAATGGCAAAGGCAATGACAAATTATTTGGAGAGGTAAAATGAGATTTTTATCACAATCATTTATGAAAATAATGGAAATTAGGAGAAAAGGAAGGTGAAAGGTCACAGGTTGCATGGGAAGAGAAAAATGAAGGAAAATAATGGAAAATGAAGAAAATAGAGGCCTAATTGATAAAAAGGCTTTTGAGAATTAATTTGTAACCTTTTTTCAGTTCAGTTTTAGAGCTCTTTCATTATTCTCTCTCTCTCTCTCTCTCTCTCTCTCTCTCTCTCTCTCTCATTCTTGGGCCTTCAATTTTTCTTTGAGAATTTTGGTATTGGATCAAGAAAGGAAAAGAAGGCAAGAGGAAGCAAAGATCAAGAAAGGAATACCAAGATCAAGCAACTACAATAATATTCTTTGAGGGTATCGATTTGCATGTGTATTTTTCTTGTTATATTTGGCATGCATGGTATTGCATGTTGTTCTTTTGCAGTTATGGCATGGGATTTGACAGGTGTGACAATGTTTTCAGCCTAGCCTTTCCATTTTCGGATAGCCATGTTGTTATGGGGTTCTCATGTTTTGGTTGATCAGGATTTTCATATGGTTTTGAAGGTGAGTGTGGTGGAGCTTCCAATGATAGAGCACATGGCCTAGTGGTCCCTGAACTAGACTGTGGATCATTGTAAAGACAAGAATGTGTTACCTCCGTGGGCCTAGGAATCCTTGCTACTTAATGGAGTTCTATGAGTATTGTACTAGTTTATATGTGGATCATATGGTTGTGATTTCCTTGGTATTTATGTTGCTATTATCTTAGTTACATAGGTGTTTTATGAGAGTGGCTACATATGGCTCTCATCATGTGTCTACATGTAAATGAATGAAAAATGTATCTATGACCTAATGGATGATAATGTAGCAAATGATATAAGGGAACAATGCTTCATAGCAAGTCTGAGATAGTATGAGACCCCTATGCTTAAATTCGTTGTTTAAACCTGTAGATTACATATTTGTGATATGTTTGACAAAATGTGTATCATTACTATTAGGGGTCTGATTAAGGGCTTGTTCAAGTATTTACATTTACATCATTGTTTCCTTGTTATCTTCATGTTCTAAAGGTGTCATTAAATTATGGGTAGTGACCTGTACTCTATGCATGAAAAAGTAACTCAAATCCAGACGATGGTGGCACAATGCTGATAAAAATAGTCCCTAGACACTGACATGTCTTGACATGAGAGCCTCTAGAGCCTCGAGGACACTGTTAGGCCCATATCACAGGAGCGTCCAGGGGTCAAGTGGTCTAAATCCTTAGTGGGACTTAAGGGCTAGCTACCAAAGTGGTTAGGATGGTTCCTAAGAGTCATGTAGCTGATGTGCAAAGTCAATATATTGTGTTTCCGTTGATTTCACTTCCTTAAGGTCACATCAAAGGTTGAATACAATTATAGTAGCCTCTCATCACATGTTTACAATGGTTGGTCGGTTACTTTGGTAGATGTTGGAGGGGGGTGCTACATAGTGTTATCAAACCATGGTTCACCCCTCAGACTGGATGGGTGGTTTGTTGGTCATGCATTCATGTCATTTTCACATGTGTTAATCATTCTTGTGGTCTATGTGCTTGTTGCATATGCATGGTTTCTGTCATAGTTGTAGTGACATCACCATGTGAAAGAGGATGTTGTTTTTATGACGTAAGTCGTCATGAGTGTATAATTGGTCACATGTTGTTTAAGCTTGCGTATTGTTGGTATACGTTGGTATGGTTGTTTTCTTCATGGATAAGGTCATGGTATGTGTAGTTGATATGGTCATGTATTGATGCCTCGACTTTGGCTAGACCGATGGTTACATGGCTATATGCTTATGTATTATATGTCTATAGGTTGTTATGATTATGTTATACATGTATCACACTAATTCGATGATCTTGTAGATGAGATATCCTCCCCAAATTATGCTAAGGTATGTTGTTTTCTTGTAATTTGGTTTAGCTGACATAGTATGCCTTGCAGGAAGGAGATCAAAATGACTAGTAATATGGTAGACTACAAAGACTCTCCCTATGAACCAGATGAGCGGTGTGGTGTTGAGAACTCTTATTATTTGGCATACACACTAAGAAGCTTAAAGCAATAAATAAGGAATTGTAAGGAAGATAGTGAGAATATCATACAAACACAATAGAAACAAGTTGTGGTTAATTCTATACATCTTCAAAGTTTGTCAGAATTGCAAAGTCAAGGGCCACTTTGGACCATCCATAGACAGAAGGTTTATAATGTCTTTTTCAAGAAATCATCGTGCACAATTTTGGATAAGTCTCCAAGAAAACAGCTGATTGAAAATTTCTGATGATAAGCAATACAATGCTTCTCCGAAGTATACAACCATATTTGGAGGAAGAAGGTGTGCAAGCACAACCGTTAATGAATTCACAAGAGGATGAAAGAAAATTTGCAGTTGTCACACAAGTAAGCTTTCAAGTAAAGGTCAAAGATTAAAACTTGTTATGGAATTTGAGATTTGGTCACCTCAATTTCGAAGGTTTGAATTTGTTGCATAGGAAAGGCATGGTGAAGGGATTGCCACTCATAGAAAAACTAGACAACTTATGTAAAGGGTGCATCTTGGGCAAACGACATAGGGAGACATTTTCAGCAGGAAAGTTAATAAGGGAAAAGGAACCTTTAGATATTTTGCATTTAGACTTATGTGGACCAATGCAAACACCATCAGTTGATGGAAACTATTATTTTATGACTTTCATAAATTATTATACAAGGAATACGTGGGTCTACTTCTTAAAAAAGAAATGTGAAGTGTTTGAGTGCTTATGCCAATACAAAGCTCTTGTTGAGAAGCAAAGTGGACTCCACATCAAAGTTTTGAGGATTAACGAAGGTGGCAAATACATCTCAAATGACTTACTATGTTTTTGTAGGGAGCATGGAATTCACAAGAAATTTACAACAAGGTATACACCTCAACAAAATGGTGTCATGGAAAGAAAGAACAGGACCGTTATGGAAGTGGCAAGGAGGGTGTTGAAGGAAAAACCTTTTCCAAATGACTATTAGGTAGAATTTGTCACTTGTCCAACATATATCATGAATAGGTGTCCAACCAAAAGTGTCAAGAATATGGTTCCTGAAGAGGCATCGAGTGGAAGAAAGCATAGTGTCACCCACATGAGAGTGTTTCGATGTGTGGTGTATGCACATGTTCGAGATGAATTAAAGAAAAAGTTGGCCAACAAGGGGGAGAACTGCATATTTGTTGGATATAGTGATGATTCCAAGCCCTACAACCTCTACAACCCATTAACCAAAAAGGTCATAATCAGTAGAGATGTGCAGTTCATAGAAGAGGAAGCATGGGATGGAAGTTTAGAGAAGGCAATCAATGTGAAAACTTGTATACCATAGGAAGAGAAAGAGGAATTGACCACAACAAGTAGCTCCTCAAAGATGAATGCTCCAACTCCCATTCAAGATTAACAATGTATTCAGCAAGTGACACTGTCAATAAATAATAGAATAGTGTCGCGCAAACAAGAAAGTACTACTCCAAGCCCACTGCAAATACCCACAACATCCTCTACCTCAATGACAACATCAAATGACATGTCAAGCCCATCTTCCGCAAGCATAAGAAGACAAAAATTCAAAATTTTAATTGAAATTTATGAGCAAAATGAAGTTGCTAGTAGTGTTGGTCTGAATTCCTTATTTGCCTTGTTTTGTCATGTAGATGATCCAATCAATTTCAAGGATGCATTCAAATAGGAAAAATGGATAATATCAATGGATGAAGAAATAGAAGCAATAAAAAAGAATGGTACATGGGAGCCAATGGACCTTCAATAAGGAAAATAAGTCATTGGAGTGAAGTGGGTCTATAACACCAAGAGAAACTATGAAGGCAACATTGAAGGGCATAAGGAAGGGCTAGCTGTCAAACGATACAAGCATCAACATGGAAGATATTATGCGGAGACATATGCACCAGTAGCAAGGATGGATACAATGCGTACAATGTTGTCAATTATCGCACAATATAGATGGAAAATGTATCAAATGGATGTAAAATCAACGTTCTTGAATGTAGTGTTCAAAGAGGAAGTATATGTTGCAAAACCAATTGGTTATGAGGTAGAAGGCCAGGAAGGCAAGGTGTATAGGTTGAGAAAACCTCTTTATGGGCTGAAGCAAGCAACACCTGCATGGTATAGTAGAATAGATGCTTACTTGATGGACAATGACTTTGAAAAATGTGACAGCGAACCTACTCTCTACATTAAAGAGGGTGATCGCAAGATTAATATTGTTTTTTTATATGTAGATGATTTGATTTTATAGGGATTGATGATTTCGTCAATGTTGATTTTAATGAAGTCATAAAAAGTGAGCTTGAAATGACAGACTTTGGGTTGTTAATGTATTTTTTGGGTATAGAAGTGAGCAAACAAAAAATGATATTTTTATTTCTCGAGCGATGTATGTAGCATACATTTTAGAGATGTTTAATATGTAGAACATCAATC
This sequence comes from Pinus taeda, assembly GCA_000404065.3. NCBI lineage: Eukaryota > Viridiplantae > Streptophyta > Pinopsida > Pinales > Pinaceae > Pinus > Pinus taeda. The sequence continues at coordinate 17,554 of APFE030788954.1, forward strand.
TCGCACCAACTCCAACTGTCATGGATTGAAGTTGAGCAAAGAATATTGCAACAACAATGTCAATCTGACATTATACGAAAGTGTGGTGGGAAGTTTCATGTATTTAACAACTAGGCCATGTATAACGTATGCACTAAGCTTGGTGTCAAGGTTCATGGAGACACACAAGGAGACACATTGGCAAGCAATGAAAAGGATTTTAAGGTAAGTCAGTGGGACAAAGCTATATGGTATTTTGTGCACTACTACAAATTATTTTAGGCTGGTTGGTTACACTAACAGTAACTGGGTTACACTAACAGTAACTGGGCAGGAAGTGTTGATGATAGAAAGAACACGTGAGGATATGTTTTTCATTCGGGTTCGGGAGCCATTTCATGGGCCTCCAAAGAAGCAACTAATAGTGTCATTGTTAAAAACAAAAGTTGAATATGTCTCCACAACAACAACAACATGTCAAACAATTTGGATGAGAAGAATGTTGAGGGATTTATGTCATGAGTAAAAGAGAACAACAACTATTTTCTACGATAATGATTCCACAAATTTCCCCTATCAAAAATGTTTTTCACAAGAGGACCAAGCACATTGAAATTAAATATCATTTTATTACAGAACTGATTAACAATGGTGAAATTGTGTTGCAACACTGTAGGTCACAAGAACAATTTGCAGACATCTTCGCAAAGCCATTGGCAAGTGAAAATGTTGTTTATGGAAGAAATTGTTTGGGAAATTGTAAATAGCGCAGTTGTCATTAAGGAGTGTTGGAAAATTAATCCCAACCACCACATTAAATAAAGTGACAACAACCATACTTGTGGTACAAAAGTAAATCAAGCAATTGGAGTTTTTCTTAGGGTTACAAATTTTGTTTCCAAGGTGAAGGAAATGAATTAAATGAAATTATGAGTGGGATTACAAACTTCCCATTCTGCAACACATTAAGTAATTAAAAACAAATGGGCATTTAATGCAGAGTTGGTAAAACTTATGTTTTATCGTTTTACGCTGAGAGTCACATATGTATTCGCAACATAAAGAAACCAGTTTTGGGCAATCGTCCATACTATGTCAGAAATTAATATGTTAAAAACTTGTATGTTTGAATATACATATGTAAAATTCTAGTAGAGGTAAGTGTGAGAAGTTCTAGAAAAAATATCTTCGAGCAATTTGTGGTGGCGGTGTAAAAAAAAATTGTTACAGGTTTGAGTTACTCCGTTAAAAACTTGTATGTTTGAAAATGTATGTGTAGAAGTCTTTTGTATAATAGCATAGGTAAGTGTGAGAAGTTTTAGACAAAAAAAATTCTTAAACAATTTGTGAAACAATTTGTTATAGGTTTGAGTTACTCCTCAACTCATGGTGAAGTGTAAGCGTCCGTAAGAATTGGTGGTGAAGTACTTCTCAACTCATGTTTCACTGGTAAATACCAACAATTGTAACATCCATTTTTCATGCGAATGCATTTTCCTGTTCTACGAAATCATAATCTAAAATATAGTATCTTGTTCTTTGAAATCATAATCTAAATTCGAAATCATAATCTAAAATATAGTTTGTTGCTGTATGTTTCTACCCCCACAACCACTTTGTTTTTGCTCTCTTCTCCATGTGCATACCTCACAACCACTTTGTTTTTGCTCTCTTCTCCATGAGCATAAGTTTACTTGAGCTTTTAGCTATGTTGTGTTGCGAAAGTCAATTGTATGAATTAGTTGTCTTGAGTAATACTCCTCTGCCAAAAGTTTCATATAAAACGAAAGAACCACTCATCTACATCATTCCCTTATACCAGCCGAGCCCAGCTACTAATTCCTCTACAAATTCATATATTTATTCCTCTGCAAATTCACATATATATATGTGCGCGTGAACAACTCATCTACTTGATCCATTCTTTTCAATGGAGAGATAGACGATAATAGTTTGTTCTTTCCAATGTCTTCCCCGATCCATTTGCATAAGAACTTTGTTGACGAATAAATGTCATAAGAATACTTAGAGCATGCTCTACTCTTTACTGGATTCGAGTAGAGCAGTATGTTCTGCATCTTGAACGAAATAAAACAAGAAAAACACATTAACTTCATAAGACGCCATTACGTGTTCTGTTACCCCACTCACTTTCACAGATACAATTTTGAAATCCTCTAGTACTTATCAGCTGTAACCTCCCGCGGACGAGAAGCTGGAGATTAGCAATATTCACTACCAGTAATTATTGGCAGTATGCAATACCATAATAGTGTAGTGTTCTTAAACAAAAGATTTTCTTTCTAGGAGAAGAGCCTTGAGATGAAAAAGAGATCAATCCCCGTATCACAGTAAAAGAGAGGGGCATACATAGGCTATGGGGAAAACGGAGAAACAAACATTCCTCGGTTTCCAAAACTAGTGACTCACATAATGGAAACGATCTGTATATGTAAAAGGAATGAACAACGAATTTTCAGGCATCTCTAACCGAGCTGCAAGAATGCTGTCGGCGGAAATTTCTGCATCTGATGGATTCCCCTTAGTTCTAGTGAACACGGTTAATCATAGCCTTTGACTCGGTTGTGGTTTATCTAATCTATCACACTAGTCTAAATCCCACTGGGTTGACTACTATTACTTATATATATATAACTAATATATAGAGACCACTATATATATAACTAATATATAGAGACCACATTCCAAGTAGCAGTATTATATTCACGACCTATAACATAGGGAATCAAAGGGAAGCGATTACATTGCCTACTTAATGGGGTTGACTCACTCTGCATAACCTCGTACATATATCTTAGGTAGATATGGTGAAAAGCTTAACCTCAATCTAACATACTAGGATAAGGCTTTGGTTCCACTATTCACTCAGATTATACGTATATCTAAGCTTATGGAATTACGTGCCTGTAGATTTACCTGATATCACATATCTATCATGTTCATAGTAAAACACGTAGATCTCTACTAATATAGTTACATAGACTAAGCTGCCTTTGATACGTAGCAACTATGTCGATTTACCTTGTTCCTTAGTCACCGGCCAATCTCATACTTGTACGGAATTAATTAGGCATGTAATGGGAATACTGCATCCTTTCCATAATATATGACTAGCTTCTCTACTTCCATAATATATGACTAGCTTCTCTACTTGGTTAGCTTATGAAAACGACAACATAGAAGATTGGGCCCTCTTGTGGAAAGCGGTAATCCAATCCCTATCAGAGATAGGTACCTCCAAGTATCAACTATGGAAAGCCAAATCATAGTTATATCGATACTCGAAAGGGTATGAGTATGGGAATCGAACCCATGTTGTAATTGATATTACAATCTCTAGTAGGCAATGGTTTTCACATATAATATAGCTTACTACCATATACGCCCTAATTTCTCCTATTGGGTTATATATGCCCTAATTTCTCCTATTGGGTTATGTATTTGCTGTAGGAGTATGGGAATATAAGCAAATAGACATGACACACATAGGGAATGGGCTATAAAAGGTTAACAAACTACTTCTTCTAGTTCATAGTGGAAAGCAATGACGTTATCTAAGCTTAGTGTAAATGGAAGTCAAGTGTTTCATCATAATGAGATGGAGTGCTTACTATTACAGGTGTAATTACGGTGCTTGATTATGGTTACATCATTAACCTTTATATCTCGTTGCCATTTTTGGTTTCGGTGTAAAGTATAGGCCACTACTTCAAGTAAGAGCTTGATTGCCATATGTTGCTATTTTAAATCACCAACCACCTTGTATCGTAGTATGTATCCTGCCTTTCCTTATTCGTATGGTATTCTCCATATTCATCGGTAAATCAGCTTACAACTACTCGGGTAGGGCTATATTGGTATAACTAATCCCATTGAATCTAAGAGAGCTTGGTTATACTCTACCTAGACTTTCCAGCTTTTCCCTAATTAAGTGTAGTAGTTAACCAATGAGATTGACAATCGAATAAGGGAAACTGAACTACATCTTATATTAGAAATGGCCGTACTTGTCTCAAATCAATCATCATTACTTATGTAATTACTTGGAACAATAAACCAAACAGAAACTCAAATAAAACACAGTCCAAAGAGCTCAGATTACCTCAAATGATCAAACATATGGGAATAGTACAGTACATTGAATAAGAACATATGACCAGAAGCTTGACACTGATTAGAGCTTATGAATAGTGGAAACCAATGACCTCAATTGATTCACTCTAACTAATAACTCACTTCACCATAACCTTGTAAGCTTCATGTGTTCAATGTTCCATAAGACGTGGATTGGATCTTACGTATTATGTGTAATTAATAGCATGTTATAAGCTTATCTTATGGTGATAATAGAGCTTATCGTATTCAAGCTTTAATGAAGAGCTAATAGCTTTGGAATCATAGTCACTAGTGTAGTTCCATATTAGCTAATCATTCTACCATAATCAACACAGTTCTATAGTCATCATTGTACTAGAGATAGGGTTGTAGTATTACTAATACATAAGCAGTCTGAATTACTATCACATCATACCAGATAGGTTATGTAGTTTTGACTTACGTGATTATCGTGTTCTGTGTAAGGCTTTGTTTCCATTGCTTGTTCATAGAAGCTGGTGTTAAGCTTTCCATTACTCCAAGCTTTCAGCATGATTACGCTGTTTCCATATTGAGTGCTTATGTGTAATCTCCCTCATTCATATTAAGGTCATAATAGTTACCATAATAGTCAGCTTGCTTGTAATGAGAGTGAAGTAACACACCAACTTGATTAGGGTTACTAGTAGAATGGTTTGATTCCAGTCATATTCACACTAATATAGACAAGTAGTCACAGGGGTGATGATGTCGTACTTTCCCGATGATATAACATGCTTTCTATTTGGCTTGATTACTGTAATCAAGCTCATATCACTCTATTACAACACGTGTAACTAAAGCTTATGGTTTTTACTACATACCTGTTTAATTTTTTATTTTAAACTAATACGATGTATTTCTTCACGCAGTTCTCTATAATGCGATTTTTTGAAAGCTTTTTTGGTGGGTTTTTCCGGTCAAAATTCGGCAGCAATTTATTGGAGTTTCTGCACAATCAAAAAGTCCCAGAGGTTTTTCAGGGTGCTGAATCCAAATATGCAGTTAAAAAACGATTTTAACTGCAACAAATCAAGATTTAACCAAACCATTTTAACTGCAACAAATCAAAATTTAACCTCAATTTCTTCCGCCGTCATCGTAATCTCCAAAAAAATCGCATTATAAACAACTCCTTTCTTCGCTATACACCTGAGGGAACATGAGACTACCTAATTCGATCAATTTATCAGAATGAATTTAACCCCTTTCCGGATGGTAATTGTTTGCTTTAATGTGGGGCAAATTAAAAATAATTTTTTAACGTTGCTGGTACTTCTGGACCCGGCGGGCTATAGTTATTCTACTCTGACAATTGATGAAAGACAGACCTGGCCTGCCCGTTTTAATAAGCTTCTTGACCGTGGAATTGTAACGATAAATTTGGAACATCAATTTCAGTGAAAGCGAATACTGATAATTAAATGCATCGAAGAAAGTATGCTATTGCAATGGACACAAGAATGCCACTTACTCGTCGTTGCTCGCAAACTCGTAAATCCTGCCGGTTTCAGAGAAGATTATAAGAGCGACTTCAACATCACACAGAACAGAAAGTTCAAAGGCCTTTTTAAGCAAACCGCCCTTGCGTTTGTAGAAAGTTGAGTGGCGACTTGTAGGGTTTTGAATGAGTTTCACCTCCACCTTCTTCTTTCCCATTTTGGGTGCCTTCCACACGAGATAAGAGGTAGTATCTCGAGTTTCAGTATTCGTCAGAGCCCCGGTTTCGGTATCTCTAGTTTTGAATCCGCTTCATCTACAGTTTCTTCTTTCCCATTTTCATACTTTCCGTCGAGTTTCAGTATTCGTCATGGCCGCGCACGGCTACATTTATATTTTAATCTAAACGCTTCAGTTGCTCGGTTCCTTTCATGTCAGTTCCTTTCATGTCAGAGGCTCATGTGAGAACCTAAAGGTACACACTGTTTGTTCAGAACAACAGTAAAGATGTGACCGCTGTCCTTTATCGCCCACAGTGACCTTGAATGGCAAAGCCGACTCGTACAACTAGCTAACGGGCATACTATACGGTATTAAATGCCGCGCTACATGCTCCCCGCTACATGCTTCTTTGATAGTCTTTAACTCGCGCGTGGTGATAGATAAATAAAATATTCGCTCCTGCGCGATGATAGATAAATAAAATATGCGCACCTTAAAGAGCTTAAAAAAACATATATAGCCAAGCATTTAATGCCTATAACATGCCGGTTAGCTCTGGTATACATTTCCGTTCCAAACAGTCGAGCAGAGAACTCTGAATGCTATCAATGAAGCAAGATGTAGAAAAGTAAATATGTGTGTCGCCTATTTTGTGGACAGTGGCGTTGGACGATTATGACGACATTACACTCGCTTTCTTAAACCTACCATCGGTTATTTTCTTGACTGATTTATCTTTCATAGCATTTTCCCAACTTTTAGAATTTCTCATTTTCCGGTTTACATTTATGTTAATTCTCAGATTATTAAATATTTTCAAAGTTATATTTTAAATATATACACATATGTGCAAGTTCAAAAATATATTTTTAACATAAAATAATATATGTCTATATATATAATTTCATCTCAGATTTGTTCGGAATAAAAAAAAAAAACACACATTTTTAAAAGATAAATATATTTGATAATTAATTTAAAGACCCTATTAAATTTTATCTAATTGTTATTTATATACTTAAAATTAAAAAAAAAATTAAATATAATATATATAACTAAACTCAGGAAGACCATCTTCATTCTAGGTTAATGAACAAAGACTTATAAATGGAAAACTAGTTATGTTCATCTTTAACCGATAGGATAGTACAAATATTTTTGAATAGATATTGCCATCCAACATCGTCATTCTTTACTTTGGGAAAGGGTTTATTTATAGAATGTGTATACAAATTTTATATAATTTTGTAATATAGGTATATAGTAAGAAGCTAAAGTAAAGGATTATTATTATTTTATTTAAATAAAATATACAATAAATTTCTATTAGTAAATATAAAGTTTTTTACATCGTGATTTATATATGAGACAATAGCTAGAAACAAAGAGCCTCATGAAAGTGTAGAGAAATATTAAGAGACATATCTGTGGGTCGTACCAAGAGATGAGGGTCTACCACAAAACTACCTTGAACTTTCGAAATTGCAATAGCATAGAAACACCAAAGTAGAATAGACACAAAAAGATTAGATAGACACTATAAAAGACATGTGGACATAAAATCCAAGTACACCAATCAAACAGAAATTGGAAGCATAATGCCACCTCCAAAAGCTAATGCCAACATGAGATAGATATGCACAATTCTATTTCCATTATACCCGAGCCCCATCTCCAAACAAACATGCCTACAATCACCATCAAAATTTTGACAGTCCCAATAAACATATAATCATAGAGCACATTTATGATAAAGCAAGGCTAGAATCCGTAGAACCTCATGGATCAACATCTTAAGAGCCAAGGTCAGAAGAGAGTAGAAAAAGAGTATTTCCAAAAACAGCAAACCCACGGAGAATCAAAACCACTGCAAGTGAGGACCATAGCCTTATGGAAGACCATTCAACAGAACCAACAACACAAGGTAACAAAGCCAAAGGACAAGGTGGAGAACTTAGCCTCAACCCCCTATGACCTTCCTCCAACATTCTCCTAGTTGAAGCCAAATATTATACTCGAGATGGCATGCACCCCAAACACAATGACAATAGCTGTGCGCAACCACCACATGAAATCCATTAACAACGTGGTACACTCACACAACTCGTGACATCATTCCTTCCACATGTTCACGCCCATCGAGGAGACCCTTCTTTTTCATTTGAATGTCATTCATCTACTTTCATAAACATTGCAACTAGCATGTGTATATAAAATATATATAATTACATAATATGTATATAGAAAAGGGTTTTTTTTGTTAATTGTGCTTATTTAAGGTGATTGACAGATATAAATCTCCAATTAGAGGATTTGTTTTTTGTTAATTAAGTATGTTATGTTGATAGGCTTCTTTATTTCGAAATTGAGCTTTCCCAATTTTAAATTAATTATCAATAATTATTAGATAGATGTTAAAGTGTTATGATTTTTAAAGCGTGTTTTATTAATAAGCCATGCTATTGTAACAAAGTTTATTTACAAAATTAGAATATCCATGGCATAGGTAAGGATCTTGTTATATGCTTTTTATAAACGCATATATGTTAATGTTGATTTATGGTAGCATCGGATTTGCTCTAATTCTTAAATTTTGCAGGGAGGCTTAGGAAGATGTATTCCAAATAACCTAAAAAGCATTTTGGGAAATTCCACCGAGAAATTTTTTTATTAAAATAATTAATTTTTTTTAATGGGACCCTAAGTCTAAACTTAGGAAAATAAAATAAATTAAATGGTATTAATATAAACTGTGGCTGTAACCTCTAGGAGAAGATGAGGTTCAAGCATAAATTATCATAAGCATTGATTAGCTTCTAATCTAAGCCATTGAATGTCAATGAGGAGCTTATTTAAGGAGGCTTGAGGGTCACTTGGAAGGACAATCAAAGAGTTCAGAGAATCAATTTTTTTAAGCTAATCAGAGGAGTTGTAGGGAGATTTCCGATAGTGAGCTACTGCAGTGAAGGGTAGGGATATTTGGGTTGGAGTATCTTTTGTAGAGCCTAGTATAAGAAGTAAAGAGAGCCAGAGAGACACAAGGAGGGGTTGACACTAGGCTAGAAGTGCCCTTGTAGAGCTTGACGGTGAGCCAGAAGGGCTCACGTAGAGACAACGTAGTCATCCAGAGAAAGAGTATGAGTTTTAGAAAGGAGATGACATATCTGAGCATGGAGGGCTAGAAACTACTCCAGAAGGAAAGACATTTCCCAGTTGAGGTGACAGAGATCCTTTTGAGGCTAACATAGGGCCTACGTAACGCCAGCGCATAGATAGTTGGGGACAGTTGGTTCAGCTACCGGAACAACCGGTATTTGCCAAGTAGAGTGAAGTAATCTCATTAAGTTTCTCTGCCAGTTTATTTTCTCTATAATTGGATTGTCGGAAGGGCAGCCAGTGTTGCATTCAGAAACTACTGCATACTACTATAAAACCTTTAGAGCTGTTGCATCAGCTTCCCCCATTTGGTTTTTCCGTGAACATTTGTCCAAAAAATAATCTGTCACTTGTGTGGATTTTTCTTTATTGTTTTGTTATTGTTTTGGGAAAATTAATTCATTATGTAAAGGTTGTAGTTGTATTAGCTTTGAAATTTGTTGTAGGAAACAATAAATAATTTGTTTGGGTAATTAAGAGATAGGTGAAGTTTAATCAGTTGCTATAGTAGTTAATTCAAGTGGGATTCTCGAATTTTCAAATTTAACTTGTATGTTAATTAAGTTTATAATTCATAACAATAATAATTTAGAATAAAGTTATAATTTAGTTCAACTTTATGTCTTTTTTAATTCTAATACCTGAATATGTTTCATGGCGTAAGTGTTTTAATATTTATCATGCATTAATGTCTATCAGTATTTACTAGTCATTTAATTTCTCTAGCTATACTAATGCCTTTTAGTAAATATTAATACTTTATATTCAATATCAAAAAACAAAGGATCACATTGTTTTCATGTTCATGTCCATGTCATTACAAAGCGAACCCATAAAACAATTTTCCGCCATATCCAACAAAGTTCATAGCCAAAACCAACTCATCTAAGTAGTAAGCAAAGCTATTGACAATTACAGATCATCATTGAACCACAAAAACTAGAAGTCTAGGTAAA
>APFE030788959.1:10584-36609 GCA_000404065.3 Pinus taeda
AGTATTATTATTGTAATTTTTTTTCTTCAGAGAAGATTATATCAAATTTTATTTGTTGAAATACTTCGAATTATTTAGCGTGGTTTATTATCAAGACCATATTATTATTATTATTATTTAAATACAATAAAAAAAATAAGGAATCCATACAGGTGGAGAATTTTCAGTAGTGGAGGAATGACCTGTTATAGAGTTTTTTGAATCCAATGTTTCAGACTACCAAGTGAGTCCATCATCAGGGATGCATCAATAGAATTAAGAAGATAATAATGAAGTATGCCGGAGCTAATCATGATAGTGTATATATAGATTATGAAAAGGAATAATGTTAGAGATTTAGTTGGCCAAAATCTAAATAATTTGGTAAAATTTAGAAATTTAACTATTAGGGTTTAATTGATCAATTCATTATAATTTATTTGTAATTTCTCTAGTTAATTAGTAATGATTTAATTTTGAATTCAAAAAACTTAACTTAACCTCCTGAATTAAGATTATTTTTAATAAAATATAATTAGAATGTAAATTTTTTCTTCTAAGTACTTTTATCTTAGATTAATAAATGACTAGTTATGAAATTTAATTAATGTTGTGAATTAATTTCTATTAAATTTTCAACCTTAAGGATTTAATTAGTTAATTCACTATAAATGCAAAATCTAGTGTTATATTTATTTATATATATATGGTGATGATTTACTATTGAATTAAGAAAGCTTTGAATTAATTTCCATTACTTGTAAGATTATCAAATATTAATATTGATGTCTTATATGCAACATTAGGGGTTGATTAGTTAATTTAATATAATCTAATATGTAAATTCTAGTGTTAATTAGTTTTTATTTTTTGAAATATGAAAGCTTTATTATCTTCTTTGGTTTAAATTCATATAATACTTATAAGATTGTAATTAATAAATTATGATTCTAATGTAAAATCTTTCATATAAGTGTTTTGATAGATTAGTTTTTGGAAGAGGGATTAAATCAATATAGAGGTATGAGTAAATTATTGGTTTTTTTAGGATTTCAAATAAAGGTTTCCAGGTATTACTTAGTCCTAATCCATCGTCACGATTAAGGTTGTTCTTTTTTTTTTTTTCTTTTCTATTTCGATGGCTCTGATTTTTCTTTTAAGATAGTGGTCCTATTTTTTAATTAGTTTGGCTTCTTCCATGCAGATATAATGAGAGGAAAAATGAACATGTTTCGCTAAGGCCGATTTTGAGGTCCTTTCTCTTCTTAAGTCCACTGTGTGCTCTTTGATTCTAATGTTGAAAGACCTTCCTGTTTCGCCTATATATTCCTTACCACATGAACAAGGAATAACATAAATGCCTTTTTGAAGTTTAGGGTTTATGGGATCTTTAACCGAGTTGAATAACTGTCTTATGGTGTTAGGAGGGGAGAAGGCTACATTAATGTTGTGTTTATTAGGAATTTTAGTGATTTTGTCAATGGTGCCTTTTATGTATGGAAGGGAAACCTTAGGAGTGATTGACAAATTTCGGTTTTTGTTATCATTATTATTCTTGCTTAGGGATTGATACATGGCTTTCTTAATGGTATTCTTATTATAACCATTCAATTCAAATACTTTGTGAAGATGGTTAAGTTCATATTTTAGATGGCCAGGGTCAGATATTCTAGCGGCCCTAGTGGTTAAAGTCCTTATTATGCCAATTTTTTGTTTAGGGTGGTGATGAGAATTTGCATGTAGATATTGCTCGGTATGTGTTTTCTTTCTGAAGACTTGGAAACCAAGTAACCCTCCTTTTTTAGTTAGAAGGATATCCAAAAAGGGAAGTTGATTGTTAGTTTCAATTTCTATAGTGAATTTTATATGGTTAGAGAGGCTATTTAAGTGATTGAGGAATAGGTTAAGTTTTTCTTTCCCATGACTCTACTTGGCGAATATGTCGTCCACATACCTTTTCCATTCTTCAAGGGTGCAGGGAAATGACTTAAGGGCTTTCTGTTCAAAGTGCTCCATAAAGATGTTGGCAACTATGGGGGATAGAGGAGAGCCCATAGCCACTCCATGGGTTTGTTCATATATTTTACCTTTGAAACTGAAGTAGGAGGATTTTAAGCAAAGCTCTAGAAGGTCCACACTTTCTTTATCAGTGATGTCCCTCATGATATTAATTGCTTCCTCAATAGGAATCATAGCATAGAGAGATACAATATCAAAGCTAACCATAAGGTCGTCATCCTTTATTTCTATGTTTTTAATCCATTGAACAAAAGAAGAGGAGTATTTAATATGAGGAGTCATACCCAATAGGGGTATGAGTTTTTTATCAAGGTATTTAGCAAGAAGGTACGTAGGGGAACCTATCGTGTTAACTATAGGTCTGAGAGGTAAGTTGGGTTTATGAACCTTTGGGGTGCCATAGATTCTAGGAATAATAGAACTATTAGGGATGATTTTCTAAAATTTACCAAATTATTAAGATCTTGGCCAACTAAATCTCTAACATTATTCCTTTTCATAATCCATATATATACTCTCATGATTAGCTACTGGATACTTCATTATTATCTTCTTAATTCTATTGACACATCCCTACTGATGGACTCACATGGTAGTCCGAAACTTTGGATTCAAAAAACTCTATAACAAGTCATTCCTCCACTACTGAAAATAATATTATTAATATAAAATAAAATAATGTTTAATAATTATAATTAAATAGTTAATTTTTTATAATCTTTTATTAAATATAATTAAAATTAATCAATCAAATTTAATTACGAAAAAATAAAATAAATAAATGTAATTAACATCATATAAAATGTCAAAAATAATAAAATATTTATAACATATAATATTAAAATTTGTAGTATACAATTTTAAGGAACAAATTTACTATTTTAACAATGTTTATTTAAAAAAGGAAATGAAATTTTCAACCGAATCCATAAAACTACTCTAATTTACTTTAAAACACAATACAAATTTACTTTTATATTTAATTATTCTATTTAAAAAATTTAAATGCTTAATTATTTATTTCTAAAAAATTAAATATTTACTAAAAACAATTAAAATACATTATATAGAATTTTGAAAAATTAAAATATTTTAAATAGATATTCCCCTCATAAATAATATATAAAATTAAAATATTAAAAATAAAGTTTAGGGAGCAAACTTAAAAGATAAAAATAATATGATATAAAACTAAAATTTAAGGAAAAAGTTTTAGTGAGAAAACTTATAACATAAAAAATCACACGAGAGTCATTTGAGACACAAAGAGAGTATTATAAAATTAAATATTCGTAATAATAAATTGATTAGTTATGAAATTCCATTTTAAAGAGTATATAATCAATATAATCCATATTGATATCATTATGGCAGTTATTGCAAAATATATTTTCAAATTCAAATATCTTATTTACTTTGAAATCCAAAAGTATTATAATAATTTCAATTGTAAAAATAGTTACAAATAGGTTATAAAATGGTTAAAAACAATATTTTTGAATGTCAATCATTCAATACTTTAGGATATGATTAAATCAAACTATTATACATTTTGCATTTATATCTTTTCTAATATTTAGTCATATAATTTTTAGTCAAATTTAGAATTTTGGTTATTTAAAACCTATTAGAATATGGTTCAATTGTTATTATACATTTTGAGTGTTTATTTTTATTTTTTGTTCTAACAAATCTCTATCAAATTTGAAAAAAGTCATATGTATTAGTTAATTATTTTTTTGCATAAGAAAAACAGGTACTAAATAGCAATGTTGCATATATTCATTTAAAATTTACTTTTAAATGTAAAAATAAATTTAACAATTTAATAATTTTTTAAAACATTTAAATTATATAAATATTTATAAGATAAATTTATGATTTCAACAAATTCCTATAATATTTTAAAACAATTTAATTAAATAATATAATAAATAATTAAATCGAAGGAAAAAAAATAAAAACTTTGATTTCGGATGATTATTAGTCCCTGCCTCTGGCATAGCAGGGACTATAGCATTCGATACGGCGTTGACTGTCTATTAATTCACCAGTTGACCCCTTTTTTTGGGTTACTTCTATTTTAACCAAAGTTTATTGGGAACAATTTTGCGTTATGAAATTTTAACCAGACTTCTGAATTTAGCCTCTTATTGCAGGCTTCACGTGCCCCAATGCTATTTTTAACGAGGGGAAGCTATTTTATCCTAAGTTTTTTAGCTGGCAGTTGGGGCAGGTTACATAAACCCGTCGAGCTTACAAGCTTACACTTGTCACTGTTGGCTGCCAGGATTGTTTACAACTACCAACTTCATTCGACCACCCTCTTACGCTCTCTTCCCCTCTTCATTGCATTGCAAACATGTTGTTCTTCCGCTCTTCATTCCATTGCATGCTATCTTCTGCTCGGGTTTGTTGAGGCTGCCGAGATGAAATTTCATTAAAATGATCTCAGAACCTAAGAGGGCGCTTGTTTGTTCAGAACCGAAGAGTCCAACCACTTGAGGCAATCTGCTTGGTATTCAACTGGTGAGGATGATATGAGTGGGACGATCGGATAAATTTGAGGCATTCACCTGGCATTGGTGGGATGAACCTTTCCATCCCTCAATACTTTGATCTATTCGCCCTCCAATTCCTCGAAGGTGTTTATCAAAATCCCTGTGGCTTTCAACAGGCACAAGGAATGCTTCACGAACTAGTGAAAGGCATCGTCAGACCTGTCATGAACGGGAATCGGCACATCCTTGGCTGGAATCGGCATAACCCCTGGTATTTCGATGCTAAAATTTGCGTCTTTAAATGAAACCTGTATCATAGAAAAGGAAAATTTCAGGGGTTTATTCACACATAAGCTAGCTAATTTTACATGTTTAATTTTTAAAATTTTCCTTAACCTGCATCTCCGACACCAGTTTGGGAAGACATAACATGACAGAAAGAGCATAAGCTTTTCATAGAAAAAGAAAATTTCTGGGGTTTATTCACACATAAGCTAGCTAATTTTACATGTTTAATTTTTAAAATTTTCCTTAACCTGCATCTCCGACACCAGTTTGGGAAGACATAACATGACAGAAAGAGCAGAAGCTTTTCATAGAAAAAGAAAATTTCTGGGGTTTATTCACACATAAGCTAGCTAATTTTACATGTTTAATTTTTAAAATTTTCCTTAACCTGCATCTCCGACACCAGTTTGGGAAGACATAACATGACAAAAAGCCCATAAGCAGGTCAAGTGAAAAATAAGTAAGTGGGAATGTCCAGCCTGGCGGTCACATCGAACATTGTAGAACAGAAAAAATGCAACCATTTCAATTTTTAATTTCCTTGCCTTTAAATGAATCCAGATTTTGTGGTTTAACCGTGTTTATTTACTGCAGACGATATAAATAATATTGAACAGGAAGAGGAGAAGGCTCAAGAGGCAAGAATTCATCTACCATTTCTTATGCAATCCGTTTCCCTTCTTTTGAGCCTGCCTCTCAAGCTGCCTATCAATCTGATGTGATCCACTCAAAATAAAATGAGATGGGTTGCACTAGGCAACAAAAGAGGAAAATCAAGCTGGGAATTGAATTCGAAATTCACTGAATTTACTGGTCTTAAGGTCTTGGTGAAATTAGACAATTGGGTACTTTGAAGGTTAGCATCTTCATTTTTGAGTTTAGAAATATGTCTAATCGAGACATGGTGGGTAGAAACTGTTTAATACTGGCAAGAACAAGAACAGTTAAAAATAATTGGACTCTGAACAAATAGAGGACTAGAAAGAGAAAGGAGACTTAGAGGTAGGAGACATAAAGTTTTGAAATACGGTAAATTGAAATTTGTAAAATCACGCTGAAGCAGCCTCCAGTGATTTCTTGAAGCGCAGATTCATCATAACTTATAATTGACTTTATCCTCCAAAGAAACTTCGCGTTTCTTTTGATAATTGAGGTATTAGTGGGCAAAACTCACATGCTTGGTTACTGCAGGTAAGCGTCAGTTAAGGTAAACTACAACAGAGTAGGATTCAAATGAGTATCAGTTACTACGTAGGTTTCAAGACTTACTTGTGACTTGAGGTGATTATCCAAACTTTTTGTTAAATGTTTTCCTTTTGCTCAACAATTTATTGTTGAAATGAAAAGCACATAGTTTGCCGTTTGAATTTCATCTAGAATGATTTCTGCAGTAACCTTGGATATAACAATAAACAACAGAATTAAGGCTTCAGTTCATCATGAAGTTTAGAAGACAATACCTTTATTCTACCAGCAAGAATGTTGTTCATCCCTCGTTCCCTGATAGAGAAACCATGAAAGTGGCTAATAGGCAGTGTAGTAAGCTAGTCAGTGCGCTATGAAATACCCAACCTGGCTTAGATAGAACCCGGCTTAGAGAACCAAGCTTAGGGAACCTACGAG
This sequence comes from Pinus taeda, assembly GCA_000404065.3. Classification (NCBI taxonomy): domain Eukaryota; kingdom Viridiplantae; phylum Streptophyta; class Pinopsida; order Pinales; family Pinaceae; genus Pinus; species Pinus taeda. Next base: position 16,995 of record APFE030788959.1, read on the forward strand.
ATTACCCACTTCGGAGGCACTACACATGGATTAGGTTAATCAATGCATGCTTGTGGTCTATTCATCTTTGCTAATGTTGCTCCTGCACCTCAAACAGAATTTGCTACCAGAAACATATGCCATACATGCAGAAGGGTCACACATATGGCAGCTTGCATGGAAAAATGGGGCCCATGTAGAATTTTGGACAAACTCAAATAAAAAACGAGGGAGTATCACTCCTTGTTGATGTGCCAGAGATTTGTTGATGTGCATGAGACGTGCACCAGTCTTTTTCCAGTACAAAATCAATCCAGGCCGAAAAGCGATATGATCCACTCCATGGGAATGAATGACTGGCTTGGGTGGGTTAGATTCTTGGCTAAGTGGGGGTGAGGCACGTGGGCTACATGCATGCCTTGCGTGCCTATCCTACAAGTTCTTTTCCTTTTTCTTTTTTTTTCTAATTTTTATGTTTATTTTGCTTTCCGGAAACAGTCCTACTACAATGTTGTATTGTTTACATTTATTTTCTTCGTGTAAACGACATTTTTCTTGGCACTTCGGTAATTGTTGATGTAATAAATGAGTCAGAAAATCATGGTTTCATCATGATTCTTGGATTAGGTGAACCGTGAAGTACCTATCCATTGTTCATTTCCCATTAAATGTTTTAAATATAAAATTTTAACATGAGCTTCTGCTTGATCATAGTTATTATCTAAATCTCTTGTGAACTTCTTAAAGTATACACAATACAATTTTGAAAACTATAACACTCTAACATGTTTGAATTTTTTAAAAAATGATACTTATAAGAAATAATGATATAAATGATCATGACCTTTAAGCATACTTTAATTAAAAAAAGGAGAACAATTTTAATCATCATTAATGAAAATGATACGAAAATGATGCTTTTGCTAGATATACTAATCCAGTGCAAGAAACAATGCAAAACAAGCAGCCCCAGGTTCTCAACCTCGGCAATTCTCAACCCCGGCAAGGACTACCGCTACGATAGTGGCTCCCTTGTTGTATTTGTATACCTAACATGCCAAAGTTTGATTCTTAATGATTATTGTATTTCTCTATAACATGCTTTTATGAAATTAATAAATTTATCTATCAATATTAACTAAAAAGGAGGAAGAAACTATTTACCAAAATGGAGGAAGAGACTATCGAGCTAATAGTATATGGCATACTTTTAAGATTGGGCTCTATAAGAAGGAAAACATATGTCAATTTAATAGAAATGAGTTGGAAAATTATATAATAATATTGGGCTATATAAGAAGGAAAACATATGTTGTTTTAATAGAAATGAGTTGGAAAATTATATAATAATATTGGGCTGTATAAGAAGGAAAACATAAGTTAATTTAATAGAAACGAGTTGAAAAATCATATAATAATATTACAGAAATAAAATTAAGAAATTAGATCGAGTTATTATAAATTTTGATTTCATAATAGGAATTTTATTCTAAGAATTAAAATAAAAATTTTAATTGAAAAATGGTGTTATTAATATCATTTTTTTTGGTAATTTTTTATTTTTTATTTTTTTTTATTTGTATTTTTAAATTTTACAATGTTGTTAACAAAATATTAAATTCAAATTTCAAATTAAAAGTGATGTTAAACAACTTTTGATTTTTTATGTTAAAATTATGACTTTTTTGAAATTGTAGGTTAAATGATTTGCATTTTTGTAACCAAAATTTTAAAATCAATTCTCAAATTAAAATGTGATGTTTTGAGTACCATATCTCATTCTTGTTTTGTTTTTATTTTTTATTCTAAAATTATGGTTGTGTTAAAATCATGCTCTTCATAAGTAGTAGTCATCTTACCAAAATTTAAAAAACAATCCCTTAAAAAGAAAAAACACAACACTACTATCTTTTTTTCCCGAGAAACTAAAATGTACCTTCATTTATATTTATAAAGAAAAATACATCTTGTATATACACAACATTGTGTGTATTAGTAAAGGATCAACACTTAAAAAAATAATAAATTGTAGTCCGCATGTATGGTTCTTACATTCTATAACAGATCATGAAAATATAACATGAAACCTAGTTCATGTTATAACCCATAACTATAGCTTATATGTTCATACAAAAATCAAATATAAATAGACATACGAAAATTATGTAGAGTAGTAATGTTAAGTGACAAGAATATAAATTAAAAGAGATCATCAACAACACGACCATCCATGTAGAGCCTATAGAATTTTTGATAGAAATTGCATCTGCTAAAGGTTTCAACTGAAAAAATATAGACACAATTCTACTCTATTGATCTACGGAATGGAAATCACAATTTAGAACAACATGCATAGACATGCCACAAGTAAAGCCACAAGCACACAATGATTTCTAGGGGAACCCAATTGGGAAAAACTCCTCAAGTCTCTTTTCATTAATCATTTGAATAAAGAAACTATTACAATTGCTTGCTCAATCTCTGAGCACAACCTGCAAAAGAATAATTGTTCTCTCTGCTAAATGAGTAACTTTGGCCAACATTTAGTCCATTATATGCTCTTCCAACCTCCTATTTCCTCGCGCAAATCTGAGCAAATTCTAGCTCCTAAACAATAGGGAAGGCCCTATTTCCTTGTGCATTTCCTAAGGAATTGGTCTCCTAACTCCATGCAACAATCGTACACTCAACTAGTATATAACTCATGTTATACTGGCCTTTTCATCTCCACTTCAGTTGAGGAATTCGAATCCAATGAATGCATTAGCTATTTTGGGCTGATTAATCAGTTAACTAATAGATCTCTGAGTTAGACTGTTGTCCAATTGCATAATTGAACTTTAACTAACTCTATTAATAGTTAGAGGTTAGTTAACTGAATACACTTGAGAAAAACTGAACTAGATTGCTAAATTTTAACAATCAACACATGCATAATTAAACTCCAAACCCCTAACTCGAATTCACTGAGCTCACTAAGTGACAAGAGCCATGCCACATTAGTTAGCCGCCTTCAAGTTGTCTTGCTGATGTAGAAATTCGAGTTTACTCAATTTGACTAAGGAAAAAGTCAAATTGAGTCTTTCTTGTTACATTTTTTAACACTTCCTCTTAGCAGGAAAGGGATTTTTCACCACCCCTATCCTGCACCTATGGGATTTATCTCTTGACAATGCCTTCATCAAGATGTCAACATCTTGCTCCTTAGTTGGAATGTACTATAGCAACATAATTATCCTCTGCACACAGTGCCACAAATGATGATACCAGATATTAATGTGCTTGGACCTATCATGAAATACCATATTCTCAGAGAGGTTAATGCAACTGATTATCACAATAAATCAATGTCAGATCCATCTCCTGATTGAAAAGAACCACAAGTATTTTCCTCATCCATCTGGATTCACATGTTGCTTGAATTGCAAACATTAGAGGAAATTTCAGCCTAAAAGTGACCTCCTAAGGGAAAATCATAAAATAATAAAATAATAAAATAAGAGCTGTGAATTTTGGAGGGAAAAGAAGTTTTTTTTGTTTTTTTGTTTTTTTGTTTTTAATTGTATTTTTGGCTTATCTCCTTATAGGTTTACTCAAATTTCAAGTTTAGACACTCGTTGGATGCATAATTAAATTCCACATTCAACGAATACCCATTATGCATGCTTTTGAGAAGACCCACATTGATAAAAAATGTAGATACATTAAAAAAGCTTGTTTGAGAAAACCCACATTGATAAAAATGTAGATATATTAAAAAAACGTGTTGAAACATGTTTTTTGATATTTTTTTTTTTCAATGTGAGTCTTCTCAAAAGTATGCATAATGGGTACTCATTGGATGTGGAATTTAATTCCACATTCAACGAGTGTCTACACTTGAAATTTGAGTAAACCTATAAGGAGATAAACCAAAAATACAATTAAAAAATGTAGTTTTTCTTCTTTTCCCTCCAAAATATTTACATGTATCTCTTTTTAAATTTAAATGATTTTGATTGGTTTACATTTTATGAAATGGAAATTACATAAAAATTTCATGGGAAATTTTAGGTTGAAATTTCCTCTAATGCATATATTCATTCTTTGCTGAGTTGAGTGCCACATACCTCTGCTTCTTGCTGTACTAGGAAATAGCTGTGGACCCGACACTTAAGATAACACCTAAACTACTTTTCCTTTCTAATGGACTCCTTGCCCAATTTGCATTGACGAAGATTTGGAGCCTCACTCCCGCTGTCCTCTTGTACCATAATCCATACTTGGTAGTGCCTTTGAGGTATCGTAACACATAATTTGTTTCCTTCCAATACAACTTGGTAGGCTTCACCATATCTTGACTAAGCTGGTTTACTGCATAACACATGTCGGGCCTTTTGTTCACAAGATACATCAAAGACCCCACAAGTTGCCTATACATGGTACCATCAACCTCTTCATATGAAGTAGCATTCTCCTTCCTCCAGGTTGTAGCTAGAGGTGTATCCATAGGCTTACAATTATCCATGTGAAATATTTTAATTATTTTAGAGGCATGCTTCCCCTGAGAAACAAACAACTTACCATCACATTTCCATAGTTCCAACCTGAGTAAGTAATGCATTAAGTCCATGTCTTTCATCTGAAATTCCCTTGCAGGATCCTCTTTGCAAGATTGAATCAACTACTCATCACCTATCAATATTAAATCATCAACATATAAAACAAGAATAATCAACTTACTATCTACCACAATGTGATAGAAGTTGGCATCTGCTTCACTTTTGGTGAAGCCCAACCCACTGAGATAACTTTTGATCCGAGTGTACCATGTTTGGGGCGCTTATTTGAGACCATACAATGCTCTCACGAGTATGCACACACGCGAATCATGATCATACATCTCAAAACCTTCTGGATTCTCTATGTAAATTTCATCTTCAACAACACCATTGATAAAGGCGATCATCACATGCATCTGGTGTATTTTCCACCCCATTTTCATAGCCAATGCTAGAATGGATCTGATAGAGGAATATATCACAATTGGTGCAAAAGTTTCCTCATATTGCACTCCCTCTACCTGAGATAATTGTTTGGTCATAAATTTGGCCTTGTACTTCTTGATGCTTCCATCAGTTGCATGCTTCACTTTGTAGATACATATGGAACAAACCATTGATTTACCTTATCGTCTTGACACCACCTCCCATCCACTTTTCTTCATAATGGATTCGTATTCTTCCGCCATGGCATCAACCCAAACAGGTTGAGAAACTTCTTCCTCAAATGAAGAAGGCTCTGCCTCAATGAGCTCTGTCATGAGAGCCATGTAACCAATGTACCTCTTAGGTGACCTCCTTTGCCTGCGTACTGATGTAGGGGTTCCCACATTCTCCCTAACATCCTACGACAATCTATTAACTTATATGGTTATCTTTCTCCCCATTTTAGAATATTTAGATTAAGTGGGTGCCTCTACTCTGCCTCATGTCTACTCCACAACCTCTAGAAGCTCATCCTAAGGCTCCTCTAGAGCTAGAATCTCCTGCTCCGGTGTGATACTCAACTCTCATTTCAGAGAGCAGCTCATAGCCTTATCCTCATAGAGTTGACATCTCTCCTCGTAACTGTCATCCCTAGTGAAGGTAAGTATGATTGGTAATTGTGTGGAGTTTCGTTATATCCTACAAAAGCTTCCAACTCTGTCGTAGGCTTAATTTTCTTCCTTGAATCCTTGGAGACATGACAATAAATTGAATCTCCAAAAATTATGAAATGAGACACATCAAGCATTCTCCTATAGAAAGCTTCCTCTGGTGTGATCATGCCAAGTATTCTATGAGGGCTCCAGTTCTGCAAGTAGACTGTTGTGTTTCATGTTTCTACCCATAGATGCAATGGTAGCCCCTAATCATGCAACATGACTCCTGCTTCTCCCACTATTCTCTTGCTCTTCCTCTCGTCTACCCCATTCTCTTATGGGTTATGGGGTGCTATTAGTTCCCTTCAAATACCTTCTTTGACACAAAAATTCTTGAAGTAATTCAAAACAAATTCACCTCCATTGTCACTCCCGAGAGACTTCACCTTCTTCCCAGTCTCTTTCTCAACCAATGCATGAATTCAATAATTTTTGAGAAAACTTCATCCTTCTTTTGCATGAAGAAGATCCAAAATTTTCTAGAGAAACCATCAATAAAAATAACATAGTACTTATGTTTTGTTGTGGAGGATGTAGAAAAGGGTCCAAAAACATCAGAGTGGAATCACTCCAAGATTGCATCTTCTGTTCTATCTCAGCCATGGTATGTGGATTTGACATATTTCCCCAATGTGGAACCCTTGTAGACATATTTCTTGTCAAGGGAGCCTTTAGGGAGACTGGTGGTAGTTTGCTTCCTGATTTTTAAGGCACCATGGTGTAGATGACCCAATCTCATGTGTTAGGGTTCTCCAACGTCTCAACTCTCCAGTTTTTCTACCTTGTCGCTAGATGCAACACATTCTACCACCTCAAGATTTTATATGTTCTTGAATCAAACTCCAATTTTCTTCACTTGCCTGGTAGTTATGCATCTCAGAAATGATTTCTCTTTATTGAAAATAACATCATAGCCTCTATCCTCCAATACTGATACAAAGATCAAGTTCTTCTTCAGCCCAGGTACAAACATAACATCTTTGAGGCAAAGAGGGGAGACTTTCTCCCTCTCGAAGGTGACAATACAATTCTTGTAGCACTATACCTCCTATCATCCCCCAATTCAATGTGCATTTAGAGATCCTTCTCCTCTAAGCTACTAAAAAAATCCTTGAACCCTATCATACAGAACAAGGCATCATAATCGAGGCACTACATACTCCTCATAATAGTGCTGTCAATGCAATCTATTAGGGTGAAGTCTACTTAGAATTGTGAAGCCAATGCTTCACCTATTGCTCCTCCTAAAGGATTCTTGTTAGATTTCTTGTGCAAACATTTTGTTGTATGATGCTCGTATTTGTGGAAGTGGAAACATTTTATCTTGCTTGAGTCTTTATTCTTGCCATTATTTTGGCCGAATTTAGGTTTTCTTTCCTTTTCCCTTCTTCCCATTTCCAACCAAGGAAAAATTCTCTTCATCCTCTGCACTGGATGAAGTTCCATCTCTGGTATTTCTCCTGAACTCTTCTTGAACCAAATCAGGCCACAACCTTTCCCAATTTGATAAATTTTCCCTTCCATTCATAGACTCTTGGTACATGTGCCCGGATTTTTGAAGGTATAGAAGAGTTAGGCTCACTAGATCATCTTCTTCAACATTCACCCCAACCCCTCCAAGCTCATCTCGAACTTGTGTAAACTTGGAGAGATATTGTGGAATAGTGTCATTTTTCTACATCCTAATGTTTCGAAGTTTGTCTTTTAGGGCCAATTTTCTATGGTCACTGCTATTTTCAAATAGCTCAATCAGTGTATTCCACATAGAAAATGACGTCTCTTTTCCATGGATATTTGAGACCACATGGTCTCTCACACCTTCCAAAAGAATTCTCCTGGCCTTTGCAACATCCTTCTTCCACTGGGTTAACTACTGTGCATTCGACTGTGGAGGTTTTGCAACATTAGTTTTAACATATTCTAACACACCATTATCATCAAGCACTACTTATATTTGATACTTCCAGTCTATGAAATTCGATCTACCCTCAAGGGCATACTCCAATGTCAGTTCGTTGAAACACATTCTCGTGATCTTGAAGAAAAAATGCTGCACTGACACTGCAAATTTGAAATTCATGAGGGACAAGTTCGAAATATTAGTTCTAACATGATTTTAGGGTTATGTTACCATGTATAAATTTGATAGAAATTCTAACTTCTCAAGATTTCAACAGAAAAAACAAGGGACACAATTCTACTCTACCAATTTGCATAATGAAAATCACAATTTAGAACAACATGCATAGACATACAACAAGCACAACCACAAGTGCACAATGATTTCTAGGGGAACCCAATTGGGAAAACCCCCTCAAGCATATCTGCAATAATCATTTGAATAGAGAAACTATTACAATTGCTTTCTCAAGCTCTGAGCACACTGCAAAAGAATAACTATTCTCTCTGTTGAATGAGAAACTCTGGCCAACACTTAGCCAATTATCTGCTCTTCTAGCCTGCTAGTTCCTTATGAAAATATAAGAAAATTCAAGCTGCTAAAAAATAGGGAATTCCCTATTTCCTTACACATTTCCCAAGGAATTGATCTCCTGACTCCATGCAACAACTATACATTCAACTAGTATACAACTCATGTTACACTGGCCTTATCATCTCCACTTCAGTTGAGGAATTGAAATTCCATGCATGCATTAGCTATTTTGGGCTGATTGACCAGTTAACTAATAGATCTCTGAGTTATACTGTTGTCCCTTTGCACAAATGACCTTCAATTGACTCTATCAGTAGTTAGAGGCCATTTAAATGAATACACCGGAGAATAATTGAACTAGATTGCTAAATTTGTTAGAAAATTATATATTAAAGAGAAATGGAACACATAAACTATTGTGGAAAAATAAACACAAAAACACATAAAACACATAAAACACATAAAACGAGAGAGACACAAATATACATGGTTCACCCAATTTTGGCTATGTCCATGGAGAAATAACTAGTCCTTCCTTTTATATTATCTAGTGAAATGAAGAGATACAACCTACAACAATTTCATTGTAATTTTTTCTTCGGTATTACATAGTCCCCTCTTCCTTTCTCACTCATAATAATAATCCAAAAATGAAATACAATTCCCTCATATAAATTGAGGGTTACCTTCTAGGGGAAAAAACCCTAAATCAACATAACTTCTACCATCAAATCATTCGCCTAATGAATTGTTGTAACATGCTTTATTTTTAATAAGTTAGTTTTTATTTATAAAAAAGGGTATTAAAAAATAAAGAATAAAAATGGAAATATGAAAAATTAGAAAATAAAAAAAGAGATGAATCAAAACCCTATCAAAATATAATCAAAATTTGTATAAGTGTGTCTGTTTAAATGCCACTACCTTTTCTTTTGATTTGAATCATACAATTTAATCTTGATCAAATCATTTAAATTTATGTTTTAGATTAGAGAATAAGTTCACCAAACTGTTTAATCTTGGTAGAAAATTATTAGATAGGTTAGAATAGAATAAATATGGCCTAATATGCTCAAAATTTGGCCAAAGATGTATTAGATTAGGATTAAAAGTAAATTAGACAAAATAATGGCTGCTAGTCCAAATGCGCTAGAAAGTTAGATTAAGATTTGATTAGGATTTAATTACCTTTAATCGGTGATTAATTTTTATGTAAATAAACAATGCAATTTTTTTTAGTCAAAGTTAGAAAAGGACAAAATTTTTTTGTCGAGAAGCACTAAAGGTCGAACAAAATCAAACAACTATCTGCTTCCCCACCCATATCAACAATGGGGAAGCCATTTCTCACCCCCTCACTATGTTATGCGATAATGGCAGGGGTGGATCCGAAAAACAATTTCATTCCTGCAGGCCCCTTGCTACGTGTCACCTCCTTCGCACTTCGCACTCCCCTCGCTCATTACCTCTTACCACCACCTCTCGTTCGAAATACGCCAATAATAAATATTTTTCACGCGCCTTTTGATATTGCACCAATGGTAATATCCTTCCCGTGCCTTCCATTCCTAACCATTGCATGCCACGTGTCCCTATCCATTGCCGCTCATCTGCTATTTGTTCCTCCCGTTAATGTTCTTTCCTCTGCATTAATGTTAACCCTTCCGTTCAACAAGGAGCTTCCCGTAATAGTTAACTTATGCTGGTTATAAAGAATTCCCTCACCCCCGTTACGCCATTTCTTTTCCATAAATCCTCTTATATACTGATTCATTGTTTCATACGATCAATTTTTCTAGTTTTTATTCTACGCCATTATCGAGCTTACTACCAGAATCCATCAACTTGAGGTATTTTATCCCTATTTTATATTATCTTTTCATTGAAATTCTGTAATCTTGGCTCCTAAGAGAAAATATCAGCATCTGCCAGTTCATCTTCATTACAGGAAAACCCAAAGGCCTCTGATGCCTTAGACCTAGATCACATTCCATTGGTTGATCAGTTCTTCAAAATCACAGATAGAGAGTGTGAATTAGACATGTTCGAATTGCACAATTGGATAAAACATACCTATATTGACTCTGAAGATGAAATCAATCTATGGGAATCCCTTTTGCCCCTGTATGTGTTTCCTCAAACCCATTCTTTTCCTTATCTAGTCATGTGGTGCCAAGCTAAGTATAACTGTTTGCAGAGAACTGTGGTGGCTTAGAATGGAGAAATTATGATATCTATCACTCTAGAAATTATCAACAAAATGCTTCTGATCCTTGAAAATAATTCCCTTAGCTTTTTCTCCACTGCTTTTTTATTGGACATATATCATACGCTTACTTTCGATCAAAGAGCTCAGATCTTTGAGATCTTTCTCCCTGAAGATGCTGAACTTCCTAAAAATAATCCTCCCTATCCAGGATCCATGTTCCCTGAGATAGATAAACACATTTTCTCCCTAGCTTCTTGTTTGTTAGGCTACCAAACAGATCAATGGGTAGATGAATCTATCCTAGCTTATCTATCCATTTTCTCTAAAGAAAATAAACTTGCCTTCATGTATAATGACAATAAATTTTTGGTTGAAACTATGCATGAACAACTGATGAAAATCACTACTAAAGGAGTGTTTAAATATTCCTCTGTACTAGTACATATGACTATTTTTCAGCAAGGAGACAAGTTACCTATTGTTCTACACAAGTAGGATGATTAGCAAGTGAATCATGTAGTCACACAGTGGACCTCATTGATAAGAAGGAACTCAACTGAGTTCAAATTTTCAAACTTCATTGACTGTTTCATTCACCCAGTTGCACAATTTCTCAATAGCCAGAATGAGCCCAGGACCAGTCCAGAAATCAAAAGGATCCTGTACCTCAGCGATCAAGCTAGAACAAGAGATGGTATCTTTATCATAATTATAAATAGATTAGCTTATATGGTTGTGAATTAGCTCCATATAAATTGCCCAAATATGTTCCAATGAGAATTTTCTCTCTTGAATATATTAGGAAAATGATTATTATTGATGAATTTCATTTCATTTCAGGGAAGATGAAATCTTAGTTTAAGATCAAGTCATAGGTAGGATCATTCATTTGTAATACAAGATCAGTAGGGGAATCGACATCAACAACAAAAAAATCTACATAAAAGACAAGAGATTTGAATAGATTCTTACAGGAGCTGGCTCACGAGAAACAAGAGAATGAAAGGCTTCACAATAAATTTAAGAATCTGGAGACTCAAAAGATTAAAAATGACATTATTTATGTTGAAGAGATGTAGAAGACCCACATATTGACTAGAAGAATAGAAGAGTTGGAAAGTGAGTCATTAATTACTCAGACCTTGGCCTAAGCTAAAGAAGACATTTGGGTAGATATCAATCAAGCCATAATTGAAGTATGGCCCTCCATAAAGATCAGTTTTGAGCAGGAAGAACTTATAAACAGATGTCAGATAAAAATTGAATAAGTTAAAGAACTTATTAAAGAAAAACAAAGTGAAGCCACTGACATGATCAAAGTTCTTAATTCAAATACCAGGGCCGAGTTGGAGCAGATTCAGATTCCGGACAGAATAGAAACCATTCTTGATATTAAGAAGGTTTTGCAAAAAAATAACCTCGTGACTCAGTTGGAGACCAAGTGCCAAGCCTTGAAGACAATATTTCAAAGGTTTCATTTAAAATTAAAATTAGTTAATCAGAGAGGACTGCCAAGATTAGTGGCACCAAATGACAGGTTGATTAGTTTGGAGGAATATTGTTAGAATATTTATACAATAGCAACTGATAAATCTAGTTTTGCAGGTGTAAAGGGTAATATTACCGGGAAACAAATGTTAGAGGCTTTAGATTTTGATTTGAGAATTAAGCATGAAATTTAACACATTTTTTCAAATAAGCCCACTTTTGAAAAGTACACCGAGGTTGATGAAGTTTATTGGAAATTGGTAAATCTTTCTATACCAAGTCAAGACAGGTGGGATCACTCATGTGAAACTATTGAGTAACTTTCATCATCAATTGACAGACAACTGGGTAGCACTTTCTGGGGATCACATCATTAACAAGTTTCCTAAAGATAGTGCCAACACTTAACAGTTTTAAAATTCCTATAGTTTTGTCCTATTTTTGTATTTTTGTTTTAAAATATCTAGAAGAACTTTTATTTTGTATAAATAACTCCTCCTTTGAGTTATTAAGGGTTGAACCCTTGGATGAACTTTCAAAGAAGAATTATAATCGAGTTGGAGATTTGCTTCAAGTTAATGAAAGGATTCTGAATTTGCCTCCTATAGTTTGCCTCCTAGTAAGTTTTTCTTATGTTCTTATTTCATTATGTCTTTCTTCATGTATTTAAGCCTTTATGCAGAAATCTAGGTAAGGTCATATTGAGTATCAGTAAGTCTTAAATCGCCTATGAAGTTATAAACAATAGTTAGGTACTAGTTTATAAAACTATTTTTTATTATAACTCCTCTATATCAATTAATTGTCACACGCATCTGCATTAGATTGAATATATTTTGTTGTATGGGAAAATGTTGTTTTCCTGTATTCTTTTCTTATAACCAATCAAATACTTTGTCTGAATAATTAGCAAGTTATATTTCATTAAGACTCAGCTGTTCACCCACTTTAAATAAATTAACTATTTTAGACAAATAGAAAACCCTTTCATCCAACTTAGCAATTGTTAAGGCTTAAGCACATGTTTCCAAATTGTTCATAACATTGGTCATTCAAAAAATTTAAAAACAAACAAAACATTTTAGATGCTCTGGCATGATTAACTAACCTAGAATCATCTTAGAGGGCAACATCATGAACGACTGAGCTTGACTACGAAATTACAATATTTTACAAGGCAAAATTTCATCTATTTTTAGCTTCAGGGGCACTGCCCTTGAACCTCCGTTGAGGGCCCGCTAGCCCCTGTACCCCCTAAATGGGGGGATGGTCCCCCTAGGATCCCTGTGGGGGGGGGGGGGGGGGGGGGGGATTCCCTGCCATGGAGGGGTGTATAGTCTTCCTTGGGTATACATCTGGTTGAAAACAAATATGTCTGAATCAGGAAGATAATCAAGCTCCACACCCAACAATATCCCACTTGGAGATTGATTATAGCAACTCGATCGCTACTTCACTTGTTGTACAATGCTTCCACTTTGGACATGGTTGTTTATCATCTTCATCATCATTCTTGAAGACCAATTGAAACTTATGATAATTCCAGTTTCTCCTTGGTTACAAATTTTGTTAACATATTTGTAGGATTCTGGCTAGTGTGTATCTTTTCTAGCTTCAATTGTCCATCTTCCAACACTGACAATATGAAATGGTAATTGATAGGTATATGTTTAGTCTTGGAATGAAATGTTGAATTATTTTCAAGACGAATGACACTTTTATTGTCACTGTATAACCTATCCATCTCTTGCTTCTTTCCTAATTCATCCATAAACCTTTGTAACCAAATAATTTCTTTATTGGCCTCTGTAGCAGCAACATACTCCGCTTATGTTATTGAAAGTGCAACAACACTTTGCATTTTTGAAACCCAACTAATAGATATTCCACCTAAAGTAAACACATACCCAGTGTTGCTCCTCCTATTATCTTTATCACCTGTCATATCTGCATCAACATATCCCTGTAGAGCAATGTTTGAACCACCAAAGCATAATGCTTGATTTTTGGTACCTCTCAAATACATGAGAATCCATTTCACTACCATTCATTGTTCTTTTCTTGGATTTTTCATGTACCTGCTTACAACTCCCACTCCATGTGAAATATCAGGCATTGTGAAAACCATTGCATACATTAAGCTTCCAACTACTGATGCATATGGAAATTTAGACATATAATCCATCTCTCCTTGGGTCTTGGGACACATCTCCTTACTTAGTTTGAAATGGCTAGGAAAAGGTGTAGCAACTGGTTTTGCATTCTGCATATTAAATCTTTCTAACACCTTTTGTCAGATATAAACATTTCTAACATCAATGGTAAAAGTGACATCTAGTATAACCTTATTCGGATATAAACATATCAAATTTTAGATACCACTACCTTGGAGCTTGTTTCAGGCCATACAAGCTCTTCTTCAACCTGCACACTAATTTCTCCTCCCCTTTGACCTCATACCCTTGTGTCTACTACATATAGATCTCTTCCCCCAAATCCCCATTGAGAAAGGATGTCTTTACATCTAACTGCTTAATATGAAAATCTTCTGTTGTCACAATACTTAAAATAGTTCTGATTGAAGTTATTTTTACAACAGGAGAAAATATTTCATCAAAGTTTGTACCTTTCTTTTGTGAAAACCCCTTCACAACAAATTTAACCTTGTACCTCTGTTTATCTCCATCTTCTTCCTTCAACCTATAAACCCATTTATTCTGTAATGTTGTTTTACCTATAGGAAACCTAACTAGGTCCCAAGTTTGGTTATGTATCAAGGCGTGCATCTCTTCTTTCATGGATAGCTCCCACTTCTTCCTGGTTTCTACCTGCATTACTTCTTCATAACATTATGTTTCTCCATAATCAATCAACAATACATAATATAATGGCAGAGAGTATCATTTAGGGGGTCTACTTATCCTAGTAGATGTTCTAAGACTACTTTGAGGTGTTTGAGGTGCCTGTTGCTATTGTGGTTGCTAATCATTACAATTTTCAGGCGCCTTTACTTTTCTTGTGATCTCATCAAGCACTGTGTATTATTTGTTTTCCTTTTCTTGTTTATTTTCCTGCATCTGATCCTTATACAAGACCTTTTCATTGAATATGACATCTCTGCTCCTAATGATTTTGTGATTTTCATAATCATATAAGCGATAAGCAAAATCATTTACACCATATCCAGTAAAGGTGCATTTCTTTGATTTGCGTCAAGCTTTATTCTATTTCCTTTATTAATGTGGACAAAGGCTTCACAACCGAAATTCTTTAAAAACGAGTAGTTTACCCTTTAACTTGTCTATGCCTCCTCTGGAATACCACCATCCAAGGAACTTGAAGGCCCTCTGTGTATTAGATAAACAACAATAACTACAACATTTTCCCAAAATTGTAAGGTAAATCCTGCATGAAATCTCATGCACCTTGCACGCTCCATGATACTAATTAGAGTGTTGACATTGCTTTGTCATCTATTTTTTGTTTTTTAATTTTAATATTGTTGGGTTGTTAATTAGAGTGCTGGCATTGCTTTGTCATCTATTTTTTGTGTTCTAATTTTAATGTTATTGGTTTGACTTGTTCTACCTTGATTTATCTTGTAGAACAACCTTGATTTTTCTTGGTAACATACTTTCCTTGCTTTTGTTGTTATATGTTCATTTATGTTTCCTTTCTCATTGTGTAATTCACTTTTCTTCCCTATTTTCTTGGAACATGGGCCTTATTATCTTCCTAAGATGAGGTGGAATACACTCAATTGAAGGTTCTCGTACTTGCTCTTTTCAAGTAGTAGTTTCTTTTTGAGATACATTTTTTTCATTTCTATTTTGTTAGGTGCCTGCGATTGAAGCTCATTAGAGTTTCCATTGCTTTGTCATCCATTTTTGGTGTTTTAATTTTAATGTTATTGGGTTAACTTGTTCTACCTTGATTTATCTCATAGAACAACCTTGATGCTTCCTGGTAACACACTTTCCTTGTTTATGTTGTTATATGTTCATTTATGTTTCCTTTTTTCATTATGTGTATTTCACTTTGCTTTCTTATTTGATTGGAACATGGGGTTTTATTAACTTCCTAAGATGAGACATAATACACTTAATTTAAGGTTCTTGTACTTGCTCTTTTCAAGTAGTAGTTTCTTTTTGAGACACGTCTTTTTCATTTCTATTTTGTTGGGTGCATGAGATTGAAGCTAATTAAAGTGTTGGAATTTCTTTGTAATCTATTTTTGGTGTTAATTTTAATGTTATTGGGTTACTAATTAGAGTGTTGGAATTTCCTTGTCATCTATTTTTGGTGTTTTAATTTTAATGTTATTGGGTTGACTTGTTCTACCTTGATTTATCTCGAAGAACAATCTTGATGCTTTTTGATAACATACTTTCGTTGCTTCTCTTGTTATATGTTCATTTATGTTTCCTTTTTCATTAGGTGTATTTCACTATGCTTCCATATTTGTTTGGAACATGGTTCTTTTTTTCTTCCTAAAATGAGACAAAATACACTATATTGAAGGTTCTTGTACTTGCTCTTTTCAAGTAGTAGTTTCTTTTTGAGATACATATTTTTCATTTCTATTTTGTTGTGTGCATGAGATTGAAGCTAATTAGAGTGTTGGCATTGCTTTGCCATCTATTTTTGGTGTTTTAATTTTAATGTTATTGGGTTGCTAATTAGAGTGTTTCCATTTCTTTGTCATCTATTTTTGTTGTTATTGGTTGACTTGTTCTACCTTGATTTATCTCATAGAACAACCTTGATGCTTCCTGGTAACATACTTTCCTTGCCTCTATTGTTATATATTCATTTATGTTTCCCTTTTCATTATGTGTAATTCACTTTGCTTCCCTATTTGCTTGGAACATGGGTCTGATTAGCTTCCTAAGATGATGCATAATACACTTAATTGATTGTTCTTGTACTTACTCTTTTCAAGTAGCAGTTTCTTTTTGAGATACATATTTTTCATCTCTAAGGCTTGTCATAATGGTTGAAAAGACCTAATTGTTCATGAAGAAGAGGTTGTGGTATTGGTATGTGTTAATGGTTAAGGTGGATATTTAATGTAATTTGTAATGTATGTGTTAATGTCGATTCACATACATTTTGTTTTTTGTTTTTGTTTTATTTTTTCATTTTTTGTTTTTGTTTTGTTTTGTTTTATTTGTTTTTTCCTAGATATAATCTAACACAAATGTATTATATGTTCACCATTTGCAGTAAACTCGTTTTTTGAACAAAATTTTTGATATTTTCATTGTCCCAAGTTGATCTGGAAATCACTTGTGAGTGACCTCAGTTAATTAATTAATGAATGAAGGTATTACAAACTCATTTGCTGGTGTGTGTCTATGTTATATTAGGCAATGGATCGATAAGATTGCAAAGTACATAGACACTGGAAAGCAGTAAGAGAAACACAATAAGAAAATACAAGAACACAACAAATTAATAAGGAGTTCACCCAATCCTTCTGGGCTATGTCTCTAGTCCAGATTTTAGTGGTGGCTTTCTTTTATTGTGTCTTTAAGTAGAGTTTTTACAATGAGGAGCTCATTTTGAGTCTCCTAAAACAAATGATGCTTAGTAGGGTGGTTCTTGGATTCCCTAAGCCACTAGAGTGCACAAAATCTTCCTTACGAAGTCTCGACCTCAACTGGCCTGAATGGGATGAGTCCAATTTGGTACTCAGTTCCCGACATATATCCTCATAGGGATTGCTTGAACCTCTCAAGCCTTCTGTCTCCTTGATGCTACCTTAACTCTGCAGCTCAGCTCAGCTCTCTATTTCTTGCTTCACTGTTCTTCCTCTCCCTTTCTCACTGTTCTCCTCTTTCTTATAGTGCTCACCTCTTTTTTTCTTTTTTTTTGTTCTCTTTCTCTGCATGGCTTAAAGCCAATTTGTCTCATGACTGTTCACTTCCTCTTCTGCCTCTTCAGATTTCCTGCTACTGTTCACTTGGAATTCCTTGCCTCTGCGTCATTGCTACTGTGTAACGTCTCACAGGGAAGCGACCACTTGTCCTCTCACAAATTGCTCCAGCTTTTCCTCAAACGATTTGGTATTTCAGTTACTCTGTGTAATGATTCATTCGCCAACTCAGTTTTCCAATCAGAATTCAACCTTTATGTGCCAAAGATTATTTCTCCCATCGAATCTCGTTTCCCATCGGGTGCAATCTCCACTGTTAGATCTGTGGCCTCTAGATCCTACGGGTATTGCTCTTATCGTGTGGTTGACTTGCTCGAACGTTAGCCCATGATGAGAGGTGGCTTTCTCTCTCATGTGTTGGACACGCGTCGTTCGCTGTATGGCATCGTTGGGTCTCATGACAATTCCGCTTACTACACAAAATGCCTCTGATATTCTGCCGGTTTTGGAGCGCGAGACTCACCTTTCACATTGCACTTTTCCCATGGTTCTCTGGCTTCCCTTGTGTCTGAGCACTTAGGGCCTTTCCATTTTGAGGGGTTTTTCCCAGCGATGTGTGATTAGCGCTAGCGCTTAGTGCTTAATCACGCATCGGAAACGACCTCCATTTTTTGATCCAGACTTCCCAACTGCTAGTTTGTGCCATGTGCGATTTCCATGGGCCTCAGTGAGAATGCTTTGGCTGAGGTCCTCGTCGTTCCTTGCTGGCTACAAACTACCACTGTCCAGAGGTCCTTCCTGATAGCTCTTGTTCACAAGTTTTCGAAGTATATATTGATTTGATACAGTCATAAAACTCTTACTAATTTTCATGGATCCAATTCAAATCACAACCTTCCCATTGAAAAATCTTTTGGACCACCAAAAGTTGGTTTTCAAGCATCGACTAAGTGAGGGTACAATTGTCTCACTTGTCCAATTTCTATCCACTTTGCACTGCTTGGCTTTGAACCCTTGAGCCCAATTCTGAGGTACTCAACATCTCCCCTGCGCGTTGTTCTCACCTTCCTGTCCAAAACTGTGTCTTCCTACAATTCATTAAGATATTCAGGTAATAGGTCATCAATAGAATGCAATTGACTCTGCTCTTCAGGATCCTCAATTAATGAAGGTTCAAATAGTCTCAAGCAATTTGCATTTATGACTAAGTAGATGTGCATGTAAGCTAGTAGATCAAAGCGAAAAGCATTCTCACCAATTTTCTCAAGTATCTTGAAAGGTCCATACCTGATAGGCTTTAGCTTTACCTTCACCTTGCATTCTATCCTTGCTGATGTACAACCAGACGTGGTCTCCAACTTGGAAGATATGCTCCATCTGATGCTTGTCATGCCTTGCCTTGTATTTGGCTTGGCTCTTTTTCAGTTGTTCCTGTACTGCTTGGTGGATCTCTTGGATTTGTTCAATGAACCTAGTTGCCCTGTCCACATCACTGTGTCCCTCAACTATGGTGCCTTTACCAAAGACAAAATCCAAAGGAGACCTTGGTGTGAAACCAAAACAGGTCTCAAAAGGAGATCTCTGTGTAGAAGAATGTTTTGCTTGGTTGTAAGCATGCCGCACATAACACAAATGTTCATCCCAAAGCTTAGGATGCTTGCTGCAATATCCCCTGAGTAACTGGATCACTGTCCTGTTAACTACTTCGATTTGGCCACCGGTTTGTGGATGAAAAGATGTGATTTTCTTCAGTTTGGTGTCCATCAGTTCCCACAGACTTGACCAAAACTTTCCTACAAATCGGGTGTCTCGATCAGATACAATGGAAGTGGGTAATCCAAAATGAACCCATACATGTTGAAAGAATAGTTTTGCAGTTTGTTCAACTGTAATATGTTTATTACAAGGTATCAAAATACACATTTTGCTGAACCTATCCACAAC